>OX596006.1:12515333-12585053 GCA_951394115.2 Drosophila phalerata | reverse complement strand
AACTCTGAACAGCTGAGTGCTGCTAGTCCTCGTTTTCCAACACTTGCACAGTGACAGCGTTGTATTGCCACCGGCGTGTGTGCAAAACAAAAACAAAGCTTTTCCAGGCGGGAAATAAGCAAAGAAAAGAAAGGCACTCAAAGCCTCCCCTCCCTTGCCCACTGAAGTTGAGTGTATTCGGCTTCAGCAGGCCCAGTCCAGACCGGAGATTTGCGTCCAGCCAGGCCACCTGACACTCGGTATGTAGTTCACAGCTTACAAGGCACAATACACAATCACTTTTGATATTTTCCAGGCGTAAGAAACTATTTGAAACGCTAATACACGGGACGTCGAGGGAAAACACTTACACCTCAGCTCGCGAATATGTATGTGTATATGTGTGTATATATGTGTGTGTCTATGTGTGTGTGTATGAGTGTACGTATGTATGTGTGTGTAAGAGTACCCTCTAGTACTGGTGGTAGCGGTAGCTGAATTTTGTTGGTGAGTTCACTATTGAAAACTAAGCAGTGAATTCACCAACGCTAGGTAATGCAAATTTATAACGAGAGTAATGCAGCGTCGATTCGTTCGGTAGAACAAGAAACAAAGCATTCATGCAAAATTGTTTTCTATGTTCTCTTCGCCTCTTTTTTTTGTACTTTGTCTTTTCATTTCGTTCCACAAAGTGAAGCATCTGACAGACACGTGGTATTCGAGTGATAATTGTTTCTAAAAATTGGTGTTAGAAGCCTAGCAATTTGATAAATAAATAGTAAGCGTTATAAAAACGCTAGCAATATAAAGAATACGTAAAATAGTTATAAGGAAAATTCTTGCGTGCGAGAAGTCCGATTGTAGTTGTGCAAGAACGTGATGGAAAGAGACAAGCGACAACTTGTAAGGCATTGATACAAATATGTAAGTAAATTTGTAACATAAAAAAACACATCACTAATTCAAAAATTATAATTCTTTAACATTTCAGAAGTAATTACTGCAATCTTAGAAATGTTATTCACCAACAAAAATAACTATTATAAGTATGTTAATAAAAATTAAAAAAAAAAAAATTAAAAATGCGTTTTTAATGGTTATTTGTTTTTTTTCTTTTGGTGAATTACTTGGTGAATGGTATGTTGTGGATAGTGTTAAATTCACTGGTTACTGGTATGTTGAGGTTAGTGCTGAATTCACTGGCTACTGGTATGTTGTGGATGCTGGTGAATTAACTGGTGATCGGTAATGCAATAGGTGTCGATTGGTTACCGCCAATGACATCCCCATGTAAAATTCACCATCGATTTGTATGGGCGGTAATTGGTGCGGTAACCAGTAGTGGTGAATGGTAATTGGTGAGCTCACCAATCTTTCACCAATGAGCAGTACTAGAGGGTATGTATGAGTATATATGTGTGTGTATGGGAGTGTATGTATATGTTTATGTTTGTGTCTGTGTGTGTGTAAAATTTGACCAGGAATTTGACCCCCTTCCGGCGCGAATTTCGTAAAAAGCCGTCTTATTGCACGATTAGATTTTCTCAGCTATGTTGTGCCCAAACTTCATCCTCCTCGGCATTACCGTTTGATCTCCACGAATATCAGTCAGTCAGTCAGGACAAACAGTTTTATAATTTTTTATTTTTTTTAATTATTTATTTTTGCTTGCTCGAGCGTTAGGTTTTGTATAGGGTGCCTCTCTTAGGTTTGATGAATTAATGTCCTAAAGAGAATATTAAATGAAAATGTTTAATTTTAAACAAATAAATGTTTGTGTTTAGTGAAATGAACATTTTGGTGTAATTACCTTGTCATGGGGTGAAATGGACTGACATATGACTGGAGTGAAGGAAATAGGAAGTTGATCCGATGTGTCCAGGGTCAACTAATGGTTGGGTGGGCGACGCAGGTGCTGAGTCAAATCAGCCAGCAATTTCGGTCATGACTCGTGACTCGTCCGAAACGAACAAATCACAACGGACACGAGTCAGCGTTCGTGCCTGACCGAAAATCTCTTACCCGTTGCAGTTCTCTGGTGCTGACTTATCGTCAGAACCCAAAAACCCATTCTCTTTTGTCAACAGATGTGCCGAGAAGATGACCGTTAAGGATTTCAGAAATAAATAAATTATTGTTACCCACTTTCCGGATATCGAGGGTCGCATCCATCCCTGGAAGAGCCGAGAGCTAGCTGGCAATCGGCATTCGGTTTAGATTAAACTGTAGACACGTAACAAAATTGCATCGAATTGCAAGTCATATAGGAAAGTGTACTTCTTTAATCTTATTTTCATTTTAAATTCAGCCATTTTTATTCAATGAATTGTCTCTTGCGTCCACAACAAACAGCTGTCATTTCTCTAATGGCTGTCCTTATATTGAACACGGCATATAAAATGGTCAGTCGACAGAGAAATATCAGGTGTTGTCTGTAAAGTTGAAAATCGAAGCACCTTATCGGGCAACTCTTTTTTCATGACTTTTGTGAATACCGCACCAGCGGAACTAAAGCAAGATAACACGGTGTAACAGTCCAAAAACTCCTGGGATGCGATATAGCGCAGGTTGTAGATAATGTTAAATGAAACATTGTGGCATACTAGATTTTTTTGTTGCACATCGAAATTTTAAATTACGGTAAAAAAAACCGTTTTTTCTAGGTTGATAGAGTTAATCAATCATATTCCTTAAGCTATGCATCCTATAATACGTCATTGGAAAGGAAATTGTAACACCTTTCCAACGATGTATTTCACTAAAAGCTCAAATAAAAATTGAGGGAGTTACGTGTCAAAATATATGGATTTTTTCAGTTTTTTGCAACTTCAACGTACTTTGAACGAAAATGGCTAAGTTAAACTGGTTAAAGACCATAATTTTTTGGTATGCAGTTTCAAAATACATTTAATTCTGCGTCTTATGCAATTTATTTTTTAAAAATAGAGTAATAATTCACTGAGTTATTCAAGTTTCTGGGAAAAAAGCCATTTGTCCATATTTAAGTTTTATGATGTGTTTTAACTTTCGCGTTAATTCAATTTGTCAGTATTGTTTGAATTTGTTGCTAACAATAAAATAAACATTATATAAATAAAATGCCGATTGGAATTGGCATGCAAGGTGGAAACACGAAGTATCCATGTTATCTTTGTGAATGGGACAGCCGAGCATCAAAACGCTATGAACGTGAAGAATGGTCATCACGTGCGTTACCTCAAATTGGTACCAAAATGTCCTAAACATCCCTTTAGTAAATTCTAACAATGACATGGGCTGCAACATGTCGATAAAAATTGTTTTTTTACATTCCCACCTAAGCTTTTTCCCAGAAAATTTGGGCCAGTTCAGCGATGAGCAAGGGGGACGTTTTGACCAAGAGATCGCTGCTATTGAACAGCGATTTGATGGAAAAAATAAGTTGACATAATTGCAAATTACTGCTGGTCACTTAAGCGAGAAACCGATGATAATCAGTTGAAAAGAAAAAGACCAATTAAACATTCTTCACTTTTTTCTATAAGAAGCTTGATATGTTTTATTTTATTGAACAGTAATTAGATCCATTTTCATTCTTACTATAATGTGATCAACATTATTACGCTCAACAGTGCCAAATTGGCGCGCCTCATAAACATATTGCCCAACATATGGTTTCCGAAAATCTTTTTTAGCTCTGCTAATTGTTGACCGATTTAGGAAAATTAAAAAGCGTTATACTCGTAAAAATGTGTTATTTTTAAATAAAATATCAAAGTTAGAGGGTTTGTAGCAAATTAGTGTTGAAAAACATCACTAAAGTCAAAAAATTAAAAAAAAACCAGAAAAAAATTTTTTATTTATCAAATACTCTAATAAGGGAATTAAAACCGATTAAGTAGGGAATGGACCATTTAAACACCTAAGTTTCTTCTTTCCAAAACCGGTAAAAAAATTAAAATCGGCGAACATTTGACGAAGCTATGCGCGTATAAGTGAGCGCAAGTATGAAAAAACGGTTTTTTACCGTAATTTAAAAATCCGATGTGATCCAAAAAATTCTAGTATGTAAAAAATTTTTATTTTTCCTTACCTACAACATACGCTATGTCCCATCCCAGAAGTTTTGCTTTGATTTTTTTTTGTAACACAGTGTAATTTATCTTGCGTTTCGCCACTGTTTTTTTTTTTTATGGAGTTTGGCTTAGCGAACGGAATTTTTTCGATGTGAGAACCTACCTTTAATATTTTAAAATTCCATTTTAAAAAATAGTTAATACTGTCTTTACACTGGGCGCATGATTGCCATTTAGCCGTTTTATAGAAGGTGAGAAATAGTTTTCCAAAAGAGACCTGCGGATAAGAGAAGACAATGATGCGGCCGCATCTTTAGTATTAGTACTTTATCGAAATGTGGCATTTTCGGGCTATCGGTAGCAAACAGCTTATTTTGTCATAGATAATCGTAAAAAATTCAAATTGTACCTCGTAAGGAAAAATTAAAAAAAATGAATAAACGAGCTCAAAAATCATTTTGGTACACCCAATATCATTACCGAATGCACCGTTTGATATTTTAACATAATTTCACTCATTTTTTTGTTAATTGCATTAAAAAAAATTACTTTTATTCTTCTTAATTCCCGAGTTTGCTTACATTGACAGTTCACAAAATTGCTGAGCGTTGGGCCGTTGCTGGCCCCGAAATTGCTAATGTTGTGCAACAGCGGATATGGTGACCGCTGTCTCAGCGTAGTCGCTGCTTCAGCGAGTCAACGGCACTCCGAATGCTGACTCGGCGGGGGGGGGCGACGAGGGAAGTAGAACGTTGGCCTGTAAGCCGATATTGCGACAGCGCTTGGAATGTGCATACATTGTGCAGCTCATCGCGGCGGGCGATGAGAGTCGAGGGGGAATAACTGCATTGTTAACTTACATATAAACATTAACCAGCGTACTGTTGTTAATAAATATATGTATATATATGTAAATAAATATACATATTAGTAGAGAGTCTCAACTATTTTTTTAAGTGTAATTTTTTAATTTTAATACAAAATGTCAAATTACAACCCGTTTACCAACATTACTGTTCTCTGATCTGTCCTCTTTATGGCCTCTTCAACAACGTAAAATCTAAAAGATTTTTCAAAATATTTGTAAAAAATCTTAATATAAAAATAATGTCATAAAAAAATATCCATACATTTGGAAATTTGGTAATGTTTTAATTCCGTTGAAAATTAAATATTTTTTTATCGGTATATTTATTTTGACTTAATTATTTGGCCAGAGCTGTACAGAGTTATAATACCCTGAGACCATTAAAAATAGGCCAAAAAGGATATAATGCAAAAGTATATATATTCTTGATCAGGATCAAGATATCTTAACCAAACTGTTAAAATATGCATTTCTGTTGGTTTTGTACATTCTGTCCAGATTTAGTTCAAGACGAGTTAGATCGGTCCCATTTATCACATAGCTGCCATAGGAACAATTGGTCGAAAATCAAGTTTTATAAAAGAGTACCTGGGCTCAGGGTATCCTACTGTCGAGTGTTGTCGACTGTAGCCGCACCTCACCGCGAGCGAAGCGAGTCGGGGTAGGCGAGCGAAACGACCAATCGCGTGGCAAATCGGAGCTTATAATGAATGAAAGAACGTTTATCATTTGGCCAAACTCGAATTGAGAATCATTAGTCTTTTCAACGTCTTGACCAGACTTGGACTCAATAATTTATATTTTTTGTTGATAAAACACTGTTTTGATCTAAGATTTCGTCGAAGATTAGGCCGATTTTTCAAAATTTTTGCAACACACGGTCGTTATAACACTATTGGACGGGTCTTATTTCACACTTGTCGCGGGCGTTATTACACTGGTCGTTATTGCATGCACCCTGTGAATTCATCTTAAATCGCACTTTATCTGGGTTTTTTTTTTAGAAGGGCCAGACTATTACTAAAAAGTGAAATAGCGCCCGAGTTTTGTATAACCCCACCTCACTTCCCACGTATATCCAAAACCCAATTTCCCCTTTACCACCTCTTAATAATAAAGTACAAGAATTGCTCAACTCATTAAATGCTAAATAAACATTATATTAAAATAATGCATAACAGGAAATGCACAGGTCAACGATCTTGCACATGCCAACCAAAAGAAGTTCTTAAGAAATATAAAAAACCAAATAAGTAATTTATTAAAGTAATACAGTAAACAGGAAATGCATAGCTCATCGATTCAGACCAATAACCGGTCAACGATCCGGCACATGTCAACTGATAGTTCATAAGAAAACCAAGTAAGCACTTATGTAAACCTAATTTAAGTTTTCTTGTAAAACATTATCAATAAAGAACAGTTAGTTGATATTTACCACCTAAACCCGAAAGACGTGTTTTTTTAACAAAAGTATAAAATATTATTTTTTTGAAATCTCGTTACACTCATTACAAAATTGGCGCAGCCGGTAGGATCCTTTTTATTAAAGAGGGTCCAGTGATTATTCGAATCGAACATAAAACAAACCGCGAGAGAAGAAAAAAAATTTTACATAAAATACAAAAAAAAAAAAAAACAAAAAACAAAAAGTCATCGGAAGAAAGCGAACTAAAAATCAGTCCGCTAAGTGAACGTGGTGCAGTGCATAAAAACGTAAAATCAGTTAAACAGTGCATTGAAAACAAAATAAACTAGATCGAGTTAAAATCGGTTTAGCAGCGGGACACATTAAATCATACTAAAAATCAGTGGATTAATGTTGAATCATTAAATCGAACTCAAATCGATTTAACCTGCACTATATAATAAATAAACTCAACCTGGATACAAGAAGGCAACGAAGGATTGCATCTTACGATAACGGAAGAATGGCCCATGATAACGCTCAGATGCCCCAAGTCGATTTGCTGGAGCAATTGGCCATAAGGGAAAGACAACTGGAGCAATTACAACAGGCATATGTACAACTCCAAGGAAATGGCAACACCACGGCCCAACAAGAACGGTTATTCAAAAACATTAGCCGCCTGGTGACCTTTACAGGAACGGGGGACATCTCCATAAACTCCTTCTTCAGTAGCGTTGAATACCTACTGCAAACAATAGAGGATCCAAACCTAAAGCGAGAAGCCACACGAACAATATTCTACAGGACTATTCAGGGTCAAGCAAAGGATGCGGTGATTAACATTCCGGAGCCAGACAACTGGGAATTAATTAAAACCACCTTGAAGCTGAGATACCGACCAGACACAGAGCCTCATCAACTATACAAGAAGATTTGTGACTTGAGAGTGAATTCGGTGAGCGAACTTGCAATAGAAATTCAAAATATTAAATATAAGACCGACGAATTAATTGTATACCATAAGAATGACAATTTTATAGACTTAAGCAATATTGAAAGTTTACTAGTTAACACAGCCAAAGAAATGACCCAAGGCACGTTACTAGATAAAATATATGAAGTTAGAGATTTGAACACAATACTAAAAATAATGATGCAACGTAGATACGAGAATAGTTGCATTAGGTATCAGTATAGGAAAGGCAGACCAAGTTTAAGAAACAATTCTGACGCAGGGCAAAACATCAAAAATCAAAATAGTTCATACCAAAATAGTAACCCGAACAATTAAAGAAACAACAATCAGAATAATCAGAGCAATCAGAAAAATCAACACCATAATCATCAACAATATACGTCTCAAAATGCTCAACAATATAAGAGCAACCAACAACAATATTATCAGAGCAACAACTCAGGACAAGTTAGACAGAATAACACTCCGCAGAATTTTAGAAGCAATCACTCCGGACAAAGTAGACAAAATCAAAATAATCAGAATTATCAACAAGCAGGGTCACATCAATCCAGGCAAAATAGACCAGGGAATGTGGTACCTATGGAGGTAGATAACGTAGAAGCTAACCAACACCGAAATAGTACAGAACAAGACCAATACAACAATGACAACCATAACAGTAACTATAACGACAACGCCTACAATAACTACAATGACTCGAAAGACGGTCACGTTAATAATCAAAGGGAAAATCATCAACAAGTTGAGTTCAATAATACGGTTTTTTTTATGAAGCCGCCTCGGAAGGCTTACCATTAATAGAATTAAACATAGATGGACAGAAATACGTTGCACTAATAGACACAGGAGCTACATTGAGTTTAGTGAGCGACCAGATTGACGGTTACAGGAAAATGCGATTGAATACTCCCATATCATACACCACAATAAACAGTAAAGACGTAATAGCGTACGAAATTCATACTACAGCCCCAAAAGAATTTAACTTACCAAATAATGCAAGAATACGTTGGAAATTAGCCCCGCTAAAAGGAAGAAAATACAATTTTATAATTGGAATAGACCTACTAAATTTTTTGAATGCTTTTATTAACATTGAGAAGAAGGTTCTAATTTTAAATCATAAAGAAAACGCAATTATAAATAACCCATACCAATACGAAGAAGTTTCGATATTAGAGGGTAACAGGGATCACCTGGAAAATTTAAAACTTGACCATTTAAACAAAGAAGAAGTCAAAGAAATAAAAACCGTTGTACAGCGATTTAGCAAGTTATTTTTTAAAGAGGGAGACCAACTAACTAGTACGACGGAAATTGAACACGAAATACGAACCACTACAGAGGACCAAATAAATTCAAAACTTTATAGATATCCACCACAACACGAGGAGGAGGTCAGAAGACAAATAAAAGAAATGGAAGAACAGGGTATAATCAGAAAAAGCAACTCAAGATATTCCAGCCCACTTATAGTAATCCCGAAAAAAATCGACAATTCAGAAAAAAAAAAGTTTAGAATAGTAATAGACTACAGGAAATTGAATGAAATTACGATAGATGATAAATTTCCTATTCCAAACATAAATTCAATTCTTTATAAACTAGGAAGAGCTCAATACTTTACTACAATAGATTTGGCCAAAGGCTACCATCAAATTCTGGTTCGAGAAGAAGATAGAAAAAAAACGGCATTCGTAACACCACATGGTCTTTACGAGTTTGTAAGGATGCCATTTTGGCTTAAAAATGCCCCTGCCACTTCTCAGAGGCTTATGAATGAAATACTTAGGGATCATATTAATAAGAAATGTGTCGTGTATCTAGATGACATACTTATTTTCAGCACCTCATTAAAGGAACATATTCAAGCTATTAATGAAATTTTTAAAATTTTAGAAAAGAAAAATCTAAAAATACAGATCGATAAATGCAATTTTATGAAAAGAGAAACCGAATTTCTAGGACATATCATCACAAAAGACGGCATTAAGCCGAATCCGAATAAAATAGATATAATAGAAAAATTACTGTTGCCACGAACAGAAAATCAAATAAAGAGTTTTTTAGGTATAACAGGTTATTACAGAAAATTTATAAAAGATTATGCTAAAGTAGCACAACCTATGACCAAGTATCTGAAAAAAGATGCAAAAATAAATTTAAAAGACCCCACCTATGTAGATGCATTTGAAAAATTAAAACAATTAATCAGTTCACACCCAATTTTAAGATACCCCAATTTTGAAAAAAAATTCACGTTAACAACAGATGCATCAAATTATGCAATTGGTTCTGTCCTATCCCAAGACGGTCATCCAATCTGCTTTGCATCAAGAACACTGAATGATCACGAAAAAAATTATTCAGCGACAGACAAAGAATTCTTAGCAATATTATGGAGCGTCCATTATTTTAGGCCATATCTTTACGGAAAAAAGTTCAAAATATTAACTGATCATCAGCCAATAAAATTTTTACATTCAAAACATAAAGGCAAAGATATTTCACCTAGACACCAGAGATGGTTACATAAATTAGGAGAATATCAATTCGAGATAGATTACTTGAAAGGCAAAGAGAACAGAGTAGCGGATTTTCTTAGTAGACTGGAAGAAAACGACTATACGAACACAAACGAAAACGAAAAAGACAACGATTACAATGATAGTATTTCAGACACAAATATGATAGCAAAAATGGAAGATAACCTCTCAACATCTACTGTACATTCAGCCGAAGAAAATCTACATAATCATTTTTATATAAAGGAAGAAATAGTTAACAAATATAAAACACAAATAATAATTACAGACAGTAAAACAGAGGAATATAAAACAATTCATGGGAAAAGAATAATATTTATAGCAAAACATGACTTCCCAACAATGGAGACCATTTTTAAGAGGTATATACACAAAGGAAAAGTCGGAATCTATTCAGAATTATCGTATCATGAATATAACATGGTACAAGAAAAATTAATAGAAATATTTTCCGATAACAAACAATTAAAATTTATAAAATGCACACTCAGAGCTCAAGATATCGAACATGAAACAGAGGCAGTAAAACAAATTTCATTTAATCACGTAAGAGAAAGTATGCACTCAGGAATTCAAGAAACTTACAATCAAATCAAAAACAAAATTTACTTTCCAAAACTATTAGAATTAGTGCAAATGGTTATAAATCAATGCGATTTTTGTAAAGAAATAAAATATGATAGAAACCCTATAAAAAATAAATTCAGTAAGACAGAAACCCCATCTGATAAAAATCAAATAATACATTTGGACACATATGTAATGAAAAATACACATTTTCTAACAGTTATTGATAAATTCTCAAAATTCGCAGCAGTATACCCATAAAATGATAGAAACCATATTACTATAGTAGAACAATTAGAAGAACATTTCACAAAAATCGGAAAGCCAGGTAAAATAATAGCGGATAACGAATTTGACTCATTCCGAATAAAAGAGTTACTGAGACAAGAAGGAATAGAGCTACACTTAACAAAACCTAATAGTCACACTGGTAATTCAGATGTAGAAAGATTACACAATTCACATTCACATTCATTGTAATTCTAAACTTATTACATACAAAACAGAAGCTCCGAATATGTCGGAAAAGCAAATTATGCAGAGAGCAGTGAGATATTATAATGAAAGACATCATTCCACAATCAAATGCACCCCCAGCGAGGCACACAACAATAAGATAGAATTGACGAAAATAAAAGAAAATATTGAATACGCTAAACAAAAAATGTTAGAAAAACACAACAATAATAGAGAAGATTACGAGGAAAAACGAAAGGAGGGTTTTATAAAGAACTACAGGGCAGTCAGACACAAAGAAGCTCCGAAATTCAAAAAAGCAAATCTCGGAAACATTGACCCAATAAACATTAAACGACCTTATAAATTTACAGAGAATACTAATGGCAATAATCCTAATGACGATGGCCATATCAACAACATCGGGGACGTTGACGGTACAACAAATACCTGATCAAGACGGTTATGCACAAATAGAGATGAAAAATCAGGACATAATTATTACGACGGATATAGTAGTACATATAATAAACTTAAAAGACATCGACAATATCTTGAACGAAATAGAAAAGAACATAGAAATGATGAAAAACGACAACAAACACATATTACAATCGGAACTGAATGAAACAAAACACAAATTGTATACCCTATATGGTAATCACAATCGCAACAGAAGAGGATTAATTAATGTAGTAGGTAGTTCAGCAAAATGGTTGTTTGGAACAATGGACGAGGAAGACAGAAGAGAAATTGAGAAGCATATTTCCACATTTAAAGAAAACATGCAGCAAACAGATGAAGCATTAAATAAACAAATTTATATAAATACATATTTCAATGATACAATAAAATATATTGAGCAAATAGTTAAAGCAGACAGAGTAGCAATAGAGAGACAATTAAATGCAATTAGCAAATTCGAAAACAACAGATATCAAGAGAATTTATATTACGATCAACAAATAAAAATCCAATTAATGAAAAATTGCTTACCCCAGATATAATTCTAATTTTAATTTTTTCTTTACAGTATATTGCTTATATTTATATTTAATATTAATTTTATTTTAAATTGTAATCTTAATTTTTATATTTAATAATTTTTTCTTTGCCGACTGCTTTTAGTCGTGCATTAATTAATAAATAAATAAAAAAAGATAGAACACTTGCAAGATAACGTTGCTTCTGCTAGACATAATATATTACACCCTAGCATATTAACAGATCACGAAATAACGAAATATAATATCGACTTTAACAAACTACACCATATCAAGTTAGCTACAGCTATGTTCAGAAATAATCTTCTAGTCTTCGCGATAGAAATACCAACAAAGTTTGTAACAGTAAAAATTCAACAAATAATACCAATGCCTAATGAAGAAAACTTTGAAATAGATCAGGAATCCGAGCTGATATTTAATTATAAAAATTCAACATACACTTATAAATCAAATAAAAAACTGAAAGAAATGAGAAAAAGTAAACATTGTATATTTAAGAAAAATTGCAAGTTGACACAAAGAAAAGAAATGGAAATATTGGAGCTAGACGAAGAAACCGTAATAGTTAAGAACGCAAATAATGAAACACTATATCAAAATTGTAACAACAAAGAAATAAAAATGAAAAAAAATATTGTAATACACTTTACAAATTGTACGATAGGTATAGAAAATAATTATTTTACAAATTCATACGAGCTAAATAAGGAAAAAATCTTATACGAAAAATCAAACCATGCACAAAATTTTACAAAACAAATCACTTTCGAGAAAATATTGGAAAATACCAAGATTAACTGGTTGAACATAAGAACATTAAAAACACATAAAGATATAAATTATTTTTGTAATGCAGCCATATTTTTGTCAATAATCATATTAATTGCTTATATGATTTTAAAACACAAGAAATTTAAAATTCAGCTTAATAGCAAAAGAATTCAGGAGAATTCTTATCTAAAGGGGGGAGAAGTTATGTATAACCCCACCTCACTTCCCACGTATATCCAAAACCCAATTTCCCCTTTACCACCTCTTAATAATAAAGTACAAGAATTGCTCAACTCATTAAATGCTAAATAAACATTATATTAAAATAATGCATAACAGGAAATGCACAGGTCAACGATCTTGCACATGCCAACCAAAAGAAGTTCTTAAGAAATATAAAAAACCAAATAAGTAATTTATTAAAGTAATACAGTAAACAGGAAATGCATAGCTCATCGATTCAGACCAATAACCGGTCAACGATCCGGCACATGTCAACTGATAGTTCATAAGAAAACCAAGTAAGCACTTATGTAAACCTAATTTAAGTTTTCTTGTAAAACATTATCAATAAAGAACAGTTAGTTGATATTTACCACCTAAGCCGGAAAGACGTGTTTTTTTAACAAAAGTATAAAATATTATTTTTTTGAAATCTCGTTACACTCATTACAAAATTCCCGCGGTCGTTATTGCAATTTAAAGAGCTAAATAATGCCCATGGACGTGGATGGATGTGAAATATCGTGAATTTCCCGAAACCCGAATTTGTCACGAAACCCGTATTACCTCTAAAAACACCCTTTACTTATAATAAATACTTCAATAACAATTTTAACTTCCAGCATTGTAAATTGAATGTCTGCAATTAAATTGGTTTTAATTTTAAATTTAAAATTAGATTAGAAACACGACGACTCGTATACACTACAAGCATTACAAAATCTTTCACATAAGTGACGAGGTAAATATTTGCTTTAGAATCTGCGGTAACTTGGTAAGGTCCAGGCATGTATAGCTCTGTGCGTCGGGCATTTCACTCATTATTCTGGAAAGGGAAGTAAGAAAGTTGGTTGTAATGGCTCACAATTTATATATTAGGATAAGTGGTTACGTACTGATCAGCCTCTTCGGCCAGACTTCCAATAAAAATAACATAGCCTTTGACCTTAGGTTCGCCGCATCTAAGTGCCAGTTCCAGATCCTTGGGAGCAATGCCATAGCGTGCAAGATTGGCATCGCTAAGGACAACGACAATACCATTTCCATAGTTTTCCTCCTTGTTTAAAGTGGAACAGGCTACGCGAGCTGCTTTCACAGTATTATCGCCAAACCAACAAAATTGCGAATGAGCATGCATCATACGTATTATTTCAAAACGTTCTTTGTCGTTCTTGGGGGCACAACCCAGATTGACAAAGGGCAACTCCCATCCTTCGCCACTATGACCGACGATGTCGTACATAACTTTTTTTTGGTATCCCTGAAAGGCTTCCATCACCATGACAACGGCCTCCAATTGACGATCTAGGCGGCCATCATAGCCATTAAATCTGTTAAAAAGTCCTTTTTAATGTATCACACTCGGTATGTAAAAAAAAAATGTACTCACCTGTACATGGATCCAGAAACATCAACAACAAGTTTGAGCCTATTAGGCTGCTCCATAATATGATCCAACCAAGGATTAGGTTCGGTGCGTCTTCTATAAATGTTTCTTTCACCGGTGATGCCTTCGATGAGACGCGTGTCATCAAGATCACCATGTGTTTGATACTTTTTCCATTGACGTTCCTTGCTTTTAGTCTGCATTGCTTCCAAAATAGCTTTAAGCTGCTTTACTTGCTTACGGTTGGGCTTACTAAATTGTGCATAAAGCTGATGATCAAGCGCGGTCATTTTAATCTCTTCCAACTTTTGATTAAACGCCTGGCGATTCATTTCACGCGCCGCGCGTTTTATTTCCTCTGGAACTTTGGATTTTTCCTCGTCGTTAAGTTGATGAACACGATGACCCTTGTTCAGCCGAAATGGTCCACCTTTGCCGCCTAAGCCTGATGTATCGCGTCCACCGCTACCACCAGCCCACGTGTTGCCACCCACGTGGGCTTCATTTTTCGAATCTAATTTTCCAATTTTCGGTCCAGAGACGCCCAAGCCACTATAACGCTTAACATTTAACTGGAGCGTCCTTTGCAGACGCAACGATTCCAATTCATCCCTTCCATATGCCTCAATCGGTAGACCATGTTTTGAAAGCACTTGGGTAACCTGCTGCAATGCCTCAGGCTGGTAACGATCAAAGTCTAACACATTTCCTACCAGCTCGAACATCTTGTCTTGCGGATAACACTCTAAATGCTTTACAATGCTTACAACTTCCCGCGTTGAGTACGGGTAATTAAGAAAACCTTCGTCTGCTAGATTACGAAGCTCTCCGAAGGCATTAACTAATTTTTGGAGTGTCTTAATGGGTACATTTGGTCCGTATTGCTGCAGTAGGTAGATCTCAGAGTCGGGCATGGGGTTGTCAATGGCATGACAACTGAAAATGTCTCCTAGTGCAGCAAAAAAGTCGTTCCCCAAAAATGGAAACCCTGGACGGTTGGCCAACACAACAAGCCGAAATTCTGGATGTGTTTTAATGATGTTGAGCGCGTTTCCAGAATAGTCATAAGGGACAATACGACGGCCATCTGACAGCATCATTTCGCCGCTCTCAACCAAATTGCGCAAAATGCAGGTCACATTAACCGGTGCCTTGTCTGCTTCATCTATGACCAAGACATAACCAGACTTAACCGCATTAACCAATTCGCTATCTTCAAATAATATTTGACCATCTCGTAAAGTGGACTTCATGGTTAGACTATGCACTGTGGTATCCCTGTGTAATTGTATATATTCGCGCGGTTGACGCATAAGTTCCAATAGCCTATCAATAAGTTTGTTTTTGCCTACACCCTGATTGCCCACCAGAAGCAGATGCTCCCCTAATATATAGTCCTGTAATAGTCGTTCTAGTAAAAATACATGCTGAAAAGTTTCGTAGAATAGAGGACTGGGTACTTTTGACTGCTTCACCAATAACAACTCGGACAACTGTATCGAAGTTTTGCCAATGCGTAGCATGTTGTCCGTCACACAAATTGTTCTATTATTATTATTAGCGTTAAAATCTTGATTCGAACTTTGGCTGATCCCAGCCTGCTTCATGGCTTGCTCCAAGCGGGCACGCAAAAGTGACGGCATAAACTTAATCAGGAATGTATTATGCATGAGTTCGTACACATCGCTTTCTGGATAAGCACCCAAGCGACGCCCTAGCTTTAGCAGCTTTCGTGTTGATAACGTCTCCGATAATACCTGAAGCATTGAATCCGTTGAGCTACGCAGTATCTGTGCCAGCGACAGCAGCAATTTTATCTTTGGTGTTATTTCTCCACAGATCTGAACCAGAAGTTCGATTTCTTCATTTTGTTGCAATGGTCGTATTTCCTGATACAAGAACATGCTTAAAAGTTCCGGTGTGAGCCAACAGTTTTTATTACTTTCCAGGTTTGGCGGCTCAGCTAGTGCTATAACGCGAAAGGACTCGTGTATGGGGAGCAATCCGCGCTCTTTTAACTGTTTGTCATCAAGTCCTTGGCTAAGCAACGCTTGGTAGCGATCGCGACGAAGAAGCGTAGTACCATCAAATAACTGAAGCTCGCGGTCATGCAATATTCTGTGCCAAATAAAACCTTTTATTAATTATCAATTATACAAGCATTTAGAAATAAGGGTCCATAAAGAATCTATATATATAAAACTACTTGATCTTATTCATTCACTCATTTATTCACTAACTTAGCATAGCGCGGGCCAAACGGCTAAAGTTACATGTTTCAAACTTGGCCACAATAATTTAATCGGCGTTTGAGACGCCATCTTGAAAAGTTCGAAGTGCAAGTGCGTCAAAATTGTGGTCAAAGTTCGCGTTTAATTTGATTAACATATAGCAGCGTGTGGTCAGGCGACAGACCCAGTGACTAGGTAGTGAAGAGGACGGTGTGCTAGACCCAGGTACGATCAAACCCCAGCAAAGGCCAGAACTTAATTATTATTTTTATTTTTAATTTAATTTTTTAATACTTTTTTAAATTTAACGATATTTTACAATATAGTCAAAGTCGAGTTACTATACATTAAGTTTAAGTATGAAAAACTTTTTTGTTTCTTAAGTTATCTCAACCAAACTCACAGATGCGCTTTTGCACGCCAAGTCTCGAATTCTTCTGCCAAATCTAAAGTTTTCCCGCCAAATCTGGTGACTTTCCCAAAGTCCAATTGCAGGTGCAGCGGGCAGCGTGAACATAATTATTCGTTTCTCATTCAAAAAATGTTATTTGGATTTACATATGGCAGCGTTTGGTCAGCCAGCGGGCTTCGCTTCGCTTCTGCACGCCAAGTCTTAAATTTTTCTGCCAAATCTAGAATTTTCCCACCAAATCTGGCCTTTCCCGCCAAATATTGCGATTTTCCCAAAGTCCAATTGCAGGGGCAACTGGCAGCGTGAATATAATAATTCGTTTTTCATTTAAACAATGTTATATAAATTTTTTGCTACTTATAACATTTAGCAGGAAATTTCCAACAACAAAAAATTTTTAATTCTTCTCAAATAACTGACAATAATTGCTGCTTACGAGCGGTGGAAAATGTAGTAGTCTGATATGAATATGTGTCATTTAGCAGCTACTGGATACTGATCCATTAGAAGTAAAAAAGAGCGAAACGAGCCGGGGGTTGGTGAGCGAACCGAGCAGGGGGGCGGAGCCCCCTAGTAGGTTACAGCGGCTGTCGATTCTTCAACTCACTTAGGCCACAGTTTGGCCCATTGTGGTACCGCGGATCTAGGGTTCTTTTCTACCTTTGTGGTGACATGTCAATCAGTTGGGCGTCTAGTTTGATAGCTGAATAAATTTAACGATTTTACGCGGTGTTATTGAGGCAATTTCACCTGGAGTGGAGAGAAAAGGTTTACCCAGGTTGCGGAGTTTTCTATTACTCGGTGCTGGACAGGAGCAGAAGAAATGTTCAGGTGATTCAATTTCTTCTTCGTCTCTACAGCTCCTGCAGAAATCATTGTATGGGATATTCAACTGTGTAGCGTGGCCTACCAGCCAATGTCCTGTTAGAGCTGTTACTACTGCAGAACAGTCTGTTCAGCTTAGTTTACATAGAATACTAGAACGAGTCTTATTCAGGTGTGGCCAGGTTTTCCTCGTGACACGGCAGTGGTGCGTGTTTTGGCATCGGTTTTCGCTTTCATTTGTAGATTGAGCTAGAAGTAGTAGCTTGCAGGTCTCCAGTGGCATACACGTATCCTCCTTTTCAGGATGCAGGTGTACTGTTGTACCTTGTCTGGCTAGTTTATCAGCTATACAGTTTCATGTAATGTCTTGATGCCCTGGTTCCCATATTAGGCAAATATGAAATGCTCGAATTGTAGAGATTTGCGACAGTTCGAAACTGAGGTGGAGTTAATTGTGGTCAAATCTATAGAGTTGATAGCTGCTTGGCTGTCACTGTATCACTACGGACGGCAGGTCGCTCTAGTGACGAAAGCAGCAGGAAGGGTCCGAAAGGCGACTAGCAGTAATATGGAAAAATTGATATGACTGTCCGATCAAGATGGAGTTATATACCGATCGAAAGGCTTAGTCCTTTCTTACAAAATGGCATACTTGAACATTTTCTATCTCATCTGGATCATGAGATACGGGGGTGTAAGAGGGTGGGCAAAATTTAAATGATCGCAGCTAATGGGGCCGTTGGGGGATTTTGGAAAATAATTTTAGTTATTATATTATATTTAAATATTCTAATCAATACCTCAATCACCCAAATCCGATAGCTGGTTCAAAAGATAATCAAATTTTTAGTGGACTTCTTAAAATGAGAACAAAAGTCAGTTTGTCTGTTTGTTTGTCCGTATCAAAGCGCTTTAAAACCTTAGATGTAATAATAGGGAATAATTCCGCTTCAAAAATCTTGAAATATTTGTTCTACAACTTTTTGATATACCCGCTAGTTTAGTGGGAAAACGCTACTTCCCGCAGTTTCGAAGCCGTAAAAGCTACAGATATGTTCTATATATGGTTATAAAGGTGTTGTTGAGGGCTTTTAGTCGTGCTTTTAAACTTTTTTTTCTAAATTACTCAGGTAACATTTTTTAAGAAAAATTGACACATATCGTCTTTATCAAATGTTAATATGTTATAGTCAATAAAATTCCGCGTTTTTTGGTTTATCACACATATCCGTAATAATTAGTTTCGGAGAGATATTCCCATTTAAGTGTAACCAACACCAATTTCAACGATTTGTTTTTGTCTTGCGCTCTAATTCTCATAGGCTTTGTTGTTGTGCATTCCAAGATAATGTCATTAAATGAATACTGACAGATATGCCGAAAGGATCTGTAGAATGTGATTACTTTACATTGTGAGCTATTTAAATTTAGCAAATTGGCTTGACCCCAGAGAAGCAGTGCATTAGAAAAAGGTTCACTATAAGTAAAACAAAGCTTGACGTCATCCGCATACATGAGTGCACGTAAGTAAGATAGAACAGTTGGATCGTTATGAAATAACGTGAAAAGAAGTGGGCCAAGTTGACTACCTTTCGGTACTCCAGACGTAGCTTTGATGAACTTTGAAAATGATGTTTTGAAACTTACTCTTTGCGTTCTGTTACTTAAATAATTTGAAATCCAAAAATGATTATTCAAAAAGCAGAGAAGATCAATCTTTTGAATTAGTAGTGAGTGATTTACAGATTCGAAAGCTTTACTAAAATCTGTATAAATAGCGTCAGTTTGCATCTTTTTCTTGAACCCTATAGTCATAAGAGAAGTAAACTCAAGAAGGTTAGCGGTTGTCGATCTACATCTCATAAACCCATGCTGAGTAGGAAAGATAATAGAACCACATAAATGTTGAAAATGAGAAGTTATAATTTTCTCAAGCAACTTCGGAATAGCAGAAAGCTTAGCAATACCCCTATAATTCTGAACGTCGCACTTAATACCCCTTTTGTGAAGAGGGATAATATAAGAGTCTTTCCATAGATTTGGAAAAGATGAAGAGTCAATTGACAAAGTAAATTGCTTATGTAGCGGTCTACACAAAGATTCCGCACACTACTTTTTACGACACCAGGCACACAATCGATACCAGCGTGTAAGATAAGAGTGACCAGCATGAAAACTACTCGTAGAGTATGTAGTTTGGAAAAAGTCAGCAAAAAAATCAGGATTGGGCAGACTTAGCTTAAAAGTTATAAAAGGTGAGAGATGATCAAAATGATACAGTTTTGCGTTTAGAGTTTACACATTTATAGAGCTGTTTAGGATCTCTAGAGAATTCAACCTTACAACGTTGTAGGTAATTGTTATAGCACTGAGAGTTAAGTACCAGAAAATTTGAGTTGGTAATTACATCGAGAAAAATCGTAAGGATTTCCCGACTTTTTATATTTTTAAAATTACTTGGATTTCACATTTTTTAAATGTGATAATTCTCTAAAGAACCAATGGGGTCTAGCTGATCTGATAGGAGATACAAGCGGAACGTAGATGTCAAATAAAGAATTTAGAGTAATAAAAAACATTAATGGTATTATCCAAATCAGAGCATGAGTATAGTTAAGACCAATCCGTACACGAAATCAGATTCTTAAGCTTATTAAAATCTGTTTAGCTAAAACACCGAATGCGCACAGCGGTATCAGATGATAATACATCAGAACGCAAAGGTAAATTAATGCAAGTATTAAGTGTCGGTATGGGATGGTATCTGTCTTCTGGAATTACCAAAGGGTCAATCCTAGATACAATGGTATTGGTGGGATTCAATACAAGTAGCAGGTCGAGTGTCCTGTTGATAGAATTGCTTACAGGATTTTTTTTTAATTTACATTGCTTTTATTTAGTGAATCTTCCCCAAGGGAGACTTACAATAAGTTTATCAAATCTTATATTCAAAGCTCAACTAACAGAGGATTAGGGTGCAGGAATAGCTTAATGTTGTAGTTTGCCTTTTGTCGTGCTATCTAATCTTTAACGTATATAACGTTCAAATCAGTATGAATGTTCTCGTTATGAACATATAAAGGTTATTGGTTTTCAGTTTAATCTGCGTTTTCTTTGCTTCAAGGTGACGACAAAATGACGATGAATCCCAAGGTACGTTACATCTTCAGCTTGTGGAAGTTGCGTATTAGAGAGTGTTAGCGGAGGACATGTTTGCATGTTGAGAGTAAACGTGATGTGTTTACATTTTTGGTTATTTATTTTAATACGCCAGTCGGCTAGCCATTTCTCTACTACCGTCAAATGTTCAGAAAGACGAGCTGTTGCTTGAATGGGGCATCTGGAGCGACTAAGGATTGCGGTATCGGCTGCAAACGTAGATGTTGTTAGCCGCTCATTGATCGGGATGTCCGCTGTGTATATTACGTATAGTGTTGGCCCCAGTAAAGTTCCCTGAGGAACTCCAGCTTCTATAATAAGTTCATTAGATGTAGTAGTGTTGCATCTCACTGCGAAGACACCATTGTAGAGGTACGACTCGAGTAGCTTATGAGTGAACACGGGGAGCGTCGTTTTGATTTTGTGCATGAGGCCATCAAGCCACACTCGATCGAAAGCCTGGGAGACGCCGAGGAATATTGCACTGCAATATTCCCGATGTTCGAATGCTGTACGTATTTTTGATGTTATTCGGTAGACTTGGTCGATAGTTCCATGCTTTTCTCTGAAGCCAAATTGATGTGTTGGGATTGCGTTGTGTGTTCTCAGATGAGGAATTAAGCGTGTCAAGAGGCATTTTTCAAAAAGCTTAGACAAGCACGGTAGTAGACTAATTGGTCTATAAGATGATGGTATTGTATGATCTTTTCCAGATTTGGTTATCATTATAATGACCGACTTCTTCCATTTTTTGGGAAATAGCCAAGTGTTGTATTCGCGTTGAAAAGCTTACAGATGAGGAAAATAGCACAGTTTGGTAGTTCAATGATCATTTTTTGAGTTATTTGATCGAAGCCAGGAACTTTTTTTGGTTTCATCTGTTCTTTTATGACTTTTACAATTTCGTTCGGACGAAACTCAGTTGGTTCAGGCTCGCCTGGACTATGAGATGCACAGGAAGAAAGAACGAATGAATTTATTGCGGAATTTCGTTGGAATACATTACATAGGTGTTTCTTCTTGCTTTAGAGCTTTCCTGAGTGTGCGCGAAGCATCTTTAAAGCGTTGTTTGGTGGATGGCGACCGGTGGGACTGCCATTTATGTCGCAATCGCCGCTTTTCCAGAACAAGTTGTTCTATTTGAAGATTAGTTATGCGTTGGTTGGTCTGCACATGCGCATGTTCTACGTAGGTACAACGTATTTCTTGTACTTGACCTAGTTGGTTTTGTGTGTTGTAAGTCTATTAGAATATTCCATATATTCCGGGGATTGGAAAAGAACACGGGGAGTGGTCGGATGACAGATCCGAAAGTGCTTCGGCGCTTATCAGATTGCGTGGGATGTTTTTTGTCACAGCAAAATCTATTAAGTCTGCTTGTTTGTTAGGGTCTGCTGGCCGGTATGTAGGACTTCCCGGGAAATCATAGTTGAGTTTGTTGCTTGGTTTTATGACTGCGTTTTATAACTGCCATCCCATAGTGTTCACATGGCGAGAGCCCCAATGCGGGTGTTTCGCATTATATATTAGTTTTTTGAGACTACGTTTGAAAATAAAACAGGTAAAGAGGAGCTATCACCTGAGATCGGGTACCGATCTTTCTTTCGATTTGCATTTCCTTTGTACTCAGCCACAAAGTTATGTTCGGGCCAAAAGTTTTGTTGACAAATATCTTAATAACACTTGTCCTAGCATGTTGAGGTTATAAATTGGTTGACTGAGATGTGGAATTAGTATTTGTATTTGATTGCAGATCCAGGTCTGACTGCGGGATCGAAAAGGAAATCTTAGCATGGCGCGAAGCAGAGCTACTCTTTTTCCGTTAAGGTTGCTCATTCAATAATGACGAATTACTGAACAAGTTCTCCATATCCGATAAAACGACATTAGCTTTATGAAAAAGCTTCGATAAGTCTTTAAAATTTTCCCTGGTTCACTCCATATATTTGCGAACTTGCACCTCAATGTCCCGGCAAGTTTCACAAAGCCATCTCAAGCCAACGTTTTTCTCAAGACAATCTTTGACTTTAATATTTAATCCAACACACTTAAAATGAAAAGTCCAGTCACAGAAGTGGCAAGAAGTAAACTCTTGCCGGGAATCAGTGACATGACACTTTTTAAAATAACACACCAAATCTGATGGCATAGTAATATAGAGAATTTACTAGTCGATGCAAAAGTTCACAAGGGAATGCAAATCGAAACTCAAATGCAAAACAAGATCACAAAAAACGACAAAAACAATGCTTGGTTTTAAACCGCCGCTTTAATGCAGAAAGTAAACACAAAGCAACACAAAGATAATGTAAGAGAGCTAGCTATCGGAGAAATAGGCTTAATGCACAAACAAAAACATTAGGCATGCGCTTGCAATGTTTAAGACGTTGTTAAGTGAGAGCGCAACTAAGTACACTGAGAGCTAGAGAGCACGCTAACAGAATGTTAAATACCCAAACAAAAAGAATGCACTTAGCAGCTGATCATACAGAGAGAGAGAAAAAAGGAAACAATAACAAATATATAAGCACATATCGATACCAGTGATGCCAATTTAGCCTTTTCGCGGATAGATTTGTCCTATTTTTAACTGCTTCAGCCGTAAAAAATATCAAATAGATTTAAGTTATCATTGGAAAATTTTCAAATCAAAAACGAAATTAGAACAAACATAGTTGCTAAATACGCAAACATTCACCTTGTAAAATGGGAGAATTTAGAAAATATACAAAAGCTTTGGCAATTTCAATAATTCGGACACTTGTAAATTCTGCTAACCTGATCATTCAGACACTCAAGTTTTATCTTTAAAATATTCTGTGGCGAGGGCACCACACAAATCTGTTGAGACTGCAATCGGATCACATTAGCGTGTTTGTTTGTAAGAAAATAATAAAAGTAGCAAATCGTTAGAGCCGTTTTGTCATAATTCGACAAAAAGTAAGCTAAAAAACCTTATTTCAACTGTAAATTTTTACTTAAGTACTTTAGCACAAACATTTAAAGATTCGCCTAAAAGCCTTTAAAAATATGTTTCCAGTGATTTATAGTACGTATCTGTAGTTTTTACGGTTTGGAGGGGGGTCAAATTTAGCGGGAAAACCCGATTTCCCGCTAAACTAGCGGGAGATTAAAAAAGTCGTAGAACAAACATTTCTAGATTTTTGAAGCGGAATAATTCCCCATCATTACATCTAAGGTTTTTTAAGCGCTTTGATACAAACAGACAAACTGACTTTTCATCTCATGTTGAGAAGTCCACTAAAAATTTCAAATTTAAATACACTGTTACAAAAAAAAATCAAAGCAAAACTTCTGGGATGGGACAAAGCGTATGTTGTAGGTAAGGAAAAATACAAATTTTTTGCATACTAGAATTTTTTGGATCACATCGGATTTTTAAATTACGGTAAAAAACCGTTTTTTCATACTTGCGCTCACTTATACGCGCATAGCTTGGAAAGAAGAAACTTAGGTGTTTAAATGGTCCATACCCTACTTAATCGGTTTTAATTCCCTTATTAGAGTATTTGATAAATAAAAAATTTTTTTTTGGTTTTTTTTTAATTTTTTGACTTTAGTGATGTTTTTCAACACTAATTTGCTACAAACCCTCTAACTTTGATATTTTATTTAAAAATAACACATTTTTACGAGTATAACGCTTTTCAATAATTAGCAGAGCTAAAAAAGATTTTCGGAAACCATATGTTGGGCAATATGTTTATGAGGCGCGCCAATTTGGCACTGTTGAGCGTAATAGGCAATTCACACTGAGCAACATCTACCATCTACCATCAATTTTCGTGATGGTGCCATACCTTAACCCGTGCCGAAATTTTGCCATTTGTTTCAACATCTATTATCGATGTTGCTATCCCATACGTTCCCAATCAGTTTTAGGACTTTATTTTCCGAATGCAACGCTGGAAATTTGTCATTCGCTACGAAAATGTAAACAATGTCAACTAAAATGAATGGCAAATACAACAAGAACAAGAATCAAAACAATGAAAAATAACCGAATCAGGTAAGTAAAAACTATTTTAAAATTGTATAGCTAATATTAAATGAATTTTAGTCAATGGCGCCCAATAAAGGAACTGCCTGCGAGGTCACACGGTCAGCAGAGTTGGAGAATCAACTGATTAACGAGGGGAAAGCGCAGGACCCTCATGCTCAACGTCGCGGGATTGCCTAGTGGAATGGAAGACTTGCTATCACCAGGTGAACCGAAGAGTACAGAGGTACCTCCAGTTAACTCCACCAAATAGAGTTGATATGTGGTAGTGCGGGAGGGAGAAGACTGAATTACGCGAAGAGCAGCACAAATCGAAGAAGAAACTTTTTTAAAATAGATTATTATAATAATTAATAATTAGCTGCAATGCATGCTAATAAATAAATAAATAAAAACTGAATTTTTATTTTTTACTTTTATGTCTATTTTTTAGTTGAACATTTTATAGAAATTGGCAGCAAATCGGCAAGTCGTCTTCTTGGCTGTCTGTTTTCTGCTCCATTTCGTCTGTTGTATTTCATGCCACCAATGAAAACAACAAAATCCAATTTCTTCTCAAATTTAGTTTTTCTATAAAATGTAAGACAATTTCACAATCACAATACATTAAAGGTAAATTGATGGAAGATGTCAGATGTTGGCAGTGTGAATTGCTGTTTCACATCTACCATCATTCCCATGCGTTCCCCGTAGATGGGCTCAATGTGAAGAGGCTATAATAATGTTGATCACATTATAGTAAGAATGAAAATGGATCTAATTACTGTTCAATAAAATAAAACATATCAAGCTTCTTATAGAAAAAAGTGAAAAATGTTTAATTGGTCTTTTTCTTTTCAACTGATTATCATCGGTTTCTCGCTTAAGTGACCAGAAGAAATTTGCAATTATGTCAACTTATTTTTTCCATCAAATCGCTGTTCAATAGCAGCGATCTCTTGGTGAAAACGTCCCCCTTGCTCATCGCTGAACTGGCCCAAATTTTCTGGGAAAAAGCTTAGGTGGGAATGTAAAAAAACAATTTTTATCGACATGTTGCAGCCCATGTCATTGTTAGAATTTACTAAAGGGATGTTTAGGACATTTTGGTACCAATTTGAGGTAACGCACGTGATGACCATTCTTCACGTTCACAGCGTTTTGATGCTCGGCTGTCCCCTTCACAAAGATAACATGGATACTTCGTGTTTCCACCTTGCATGCCAATTCCAATCGGCATTTTATTTATATAATGTTTATTTTACTGTTAGCAACAAATTCAAACAATACTGACAAATTGAATTAACGCGAAAGTTAAAACACATCATAAAACTTAAATATGGACAAATGGCTTTTTTCCCAGAAACTTGAATAACTCAGTGAATTATTACTCTATTTTTAAAAAATAAATTTCATAAGACGCAGAATTAAATGTATTTTGAAACTGCATACCAAAAAATTATGGTCTTTAACCAGTTTAACTTAGCCATTTTCGTTCAAAGTACGTTGAAGTTGCAAAAAACTGAAAAAATCCATATATTTTGACACGTAACTCCCTCAATTTTTATTTGAGCTTTTAGTGAAATACATCGTTGGAAAGGTGTTACAATTTCCTTTCCAATGACGTATTATAGGATGCATAGCTTAAGGAATATGATTGATTAACTCTATCAACCTAGAAAAAACGGTTTTTTTACCGTAATTTAAAATTTCGATGTGCAACAAAAAAATCTAGTATGCCACAATGTTTCATTTAACATTATCTACAACCTGCGCTATATCGCATCCCAGGAGTTTTTGGACTGTTACACCGTGTTATCTTGCTTTAGTTCCGCTGGTGCGGTACTCACAAAAGTCATGAAAAAAGAGTTGCCCGATAAGGTGCGGCGATTTTCAACTTTATAGACAACACCTGATATTTCTCTGTCGACTGACCATTTTATATGCCGTGTTCAATATAAGGACAGCCATTAGAGAAATGACAGCTGTTTGTTGTGGACGCAAGAGACAATTCATTGAATAAAAATGGCTGAATTTAAAATGAAAATAAGATTAAAGAAGTACACTTTCCTATATGACTTGCAATTCGATGCAATTTTTTTACGTGTCTACAGTTTAATCTAAACCGAATGCCGATTGCCAGCTAGCTCTCGGCTCTTCCAGGGATGGATGCGACCCTCGATATCCGGAAAGTGGGTAACAATAATTTATTTATTTCTGAAATCCTTAACGGTCATCTTCTCGGCACATCTGTTGACAAAAGAGAATGGATTTTTGGGTTCTGACGATAAGTCAGCACCAGAGAACTGCAACGGGTAAGAGATTTTCGGTCAGGCACGAACGCTGACTCGTGTCCGGTGTTACAATTTTCTTTCCAATGACGTATTATATTATAATATAGGATGCATAGCTTAAGGAATATGATTGATTAACTCTATCAACCTCAAAAAAACGGTTTTTTTTTCCGTAATTTAAAATTTCGATGTGCAACAAAAAAATCTAGTATGCCACAATGTTTCATTTAACATTATCTACAAGCTGCGCTATATCGCATCCCAGGAGTTTTTGGACTGTTACACCGTGTTATCTTTTGAACCAGTTATCGGATTTGGGTGATTGAGGTATCAATCGAAGCGTATTTTTGATAGAAATTTTTAAAAAAATTTTTACCAAAAGACTCCAACGGCCCCATTAGCTGCAATCACTTAAATTTTTTCCCTCCCACTTACACCCACTTATCTCGTGAACCAGATGGGTTAGTACGCCATTTTTTTAATAGGGTGTAACATTAAGTAAAAAAGACATGTCCTGTAAGTTTAGTTGAGACAGCTCTACAAACAAAAATAATTTGCATATTAAGAGTTAATTTCCATTCAATTGTTCCAATGGCAGATATATGATATAGTTACACGATGTTGACCAAATTTGGTCAGGGTGTAACAGGCAGTCTCAACTACACAAACTGTTTGTCTTAAGAAACAAAAAATTTATTCATACTTAAGTTTAATTTGAGCTTCATTGAACCCATGACAGTTATATGATACAGTCATTCGATTTTGACAAATTTTTTTTTACATATGGTAAAAAAGACATATTCTGTGAGTTTTGTTGAGATAGCTGAACGAACAAACAAAAATTTTTCATAAATTACATACGATTGTTCCTATGATATAGTAACATCATAATCAAATTTTTAAATATTGTAAAATTTAAAAAATCAGTGAAATTAAAATCTTGGCGCGTTTGAGGAATGATCGAGATTAACAAAAATAATAACAATGATAAAGCAGCATAAAAAAATAACCAAAATGTAAAATGTTTAAATATTTTATTTTTGATTTTAAAAAATATTAATAAATTAATACATTACAAAAAAATTAAATAAAAAAAATAAAAATAAAAACATAGGCGTGGATTCGAGCCTCGGTCCTCATGCGCCTAAATCTATACACCATCTTCTGTGCCACCTAGGCACTGAGAAAGCTGGCAGAACAAACGCTGAAATATGTAAATCAAAATAAACGCGAACTTTGACCTCGATTTTGACGAACTCGAAGCCGATTTTGGCTAATTAAAGTCTTATCCCACGATAAAATTATCTTAAGGTTATTGTGGCCATGTTTCAAGCATGTAACTTCAGTGGCTTGGCCTGTACAATGCTAAATCATTTGGATAAGCAACTTTTTATATATAAAGGGTGATTTTTTAGCTATTAACTTTTTGGCAACACTGGTTTAAAGTCTCACGCACGTTTCGTGTTTTGTTTCACTGTCAAACATCTTTAGTTTGGTCTATAATTTAACCATGAATCGTCTTACAAACGAACAACGCTTGCAAATTATTGAATTATATTATCAAAATGCGTGCTCTGTTAAGAAAGTTCATCGCGCGCTTCTTCCAATTTATGGTCAGTTTAAGCAACCCACTGAAGCGGCTATTCGGGCTATTGTGACTAAATTTCGCACCAAATTTACATTGTTGAAGAAAATATCGCCACACAGCACGCGCAACAATGGACTTATTGAGAGGCGAATTCGGTGAACATTTTATTTCACGTTCGGGACCGTTCAATTGGCCGCCTAGATCGTGCGATTTAACGCCTTTAGACTATTTTTTGTGGGGCTATGTTAAAGCTCATGTCTATACAGACAAGCCCGCTTCAATTGACGCATTGGAAGACAAAAAATAGTTTGTTTTTAATTTTTAAAAAAATAAATTAAAACAAATATCAAAGTTTTTGTCTAAAATCGTTTAGCATAATATAATTTGAATAAAAGGAACTTTATTTCAAGGTTTTCGGTTCACAAATTTAAAAGTTATTAAGATTTCAATGAATTTACTACAAATTTATTTAATATGATTTTCTTAAATTATCGTTTTTGAAGGGTTTGGAAATTTCAACACCATTCCATGGGTTTTGGGTTATTCATTGAAATAGATTAAATGTACATGGAAAGATACCATAATATGCATTTTTGTAAAGCTCAACTAAAAAAATGTCTATACATTTCAAAACAACACACAAAAAGCTCAATTTTGTTCATTTTTGCTATTTTGTACTTACCGTTGCAACACAGCGGATGTACTTCTGTTTAATCGATGAAGACCATTTAATATAACAACCGATCCATTTTTAGCAGCGCATACTAAGGGCGAATCTTGCCAGATTGTGTCTCCCTCAGAGTTAGTAACGCGTTGTTGTATTAGATCCCTTGAGGTCATGTCCTCGTAGAGCATCATTTGTTCCGCGGATTGATTTTGCAGGTGCATTAACTGCTTTGTTAGTGTAAGTTTTCCAACGCCCTTCCGGCCAATCAGACACACGTCACCCACGGCATAGATTTGTTGCAACAAAGCGAGCACTTGACGTTGATGCTCCAGATCCACAAAGAAATTTCCTTTTGATACTGACGTTGATCCACTAGGGAAGCGAAGTTGCAATTCGTTAAGTTGAACATTGATATGAACACCTTCAACATATGAGGTAATTCGCTTGACACTATGTGAAGACACACGCTGAAGCTGTAGACTCTTAAACAATTCATAAATACGTTTTTGCTGTTCTGCTTTTAAAATGGATTGATATGGATATACGGTTAATATGACATCGTTCAGAGATAGTGCTGGATTAGTTTGCTGAGAACAAATATTAATGTTGACATAAATTCTGAGTGGGTAAAAATTCATATAATAATTTACCAGCATCTGGGCAACCCGTCGAAGGTTATGTACAGGAAAATCGGGCAATTGAATGCTTTCGTCTGCTTTTTGAAGAGTCGATGCAAAACTAAGTAATTGCTTAAGTTTATCCGCAGGTACATTGGGTGTCAGATAATGCAACTCATCGTACAATTCCAAGAAGCTGTATGGTGAGACATGGCGTGATTGAAACCGCGATCGTAACGGCGGATCTAGCGGCGTGCCCATATATTTCTGAGCGGGCAGCCCAAGTGCGACGACCCGAAAGTCTTCTGAAACACGCAGTATTCCCCTTTCTTCGAGCTGCTGTTTTGTGTGTGTCTGCAAGTTTAGAACCGGGTTTAATCCATTGAATTAATATCCAATCTTTAAACACAGACCTCTAGCAATTTATCGTAGCGTTCAGGGGCCATTAGGAATTTACCACTTTCCAGATGCATTTCGCGATTTTCCAGAAGATTGTTTAGTACTGGCAGCACATTTCGCTCGCAATGTTCAACGCCGTCCAACACTAGAAACCGACCGTGAAGTGCAGCGCGTACTGCGCACTGATCATAGTATATGGAAGTTTTATTCCTTATCTCACGTCGCTGCTTTAGATCGTTCTCTGTTGTATCGCGACTAAGCGAAACGTATTCCAATTCACGCTGCGTCAACTCCAAATACTGCATAACCAGCTGACGTCTACGTGGCCCTGGACCACCAATCAGAAACATATCTTGTCTCAATAAATCCTTTTGTAACATCCACCGCAGATGATGCAATTGACTCTGACTCAACTGGACCGTACCATCCGCTGCATAACTCACTATAATTAACAATTTAGTTTTACAATACATGTGTAAATACATTTCTAGAGAACTTTGTGAACTATTTGATACCATTGAACTTTACCATATTTTTGGGGTACCATATGAAGATTCGTGGGTTTTTTCAAACGCATGACAATATCACCAATGGTTATCCGATCACCATCTAAATCGGTACTATATCTGGCCACTGTCGGCCAGCTTTGTCCACACCATAACCTTTGGATGCTGTAACGAAAACGGAAGCCACCGACACATTGTAAATGAAATACCATGGTAGTCGAAAAAAAAGAAATTAAAAAAAATCAGTATAAATTAAAGCTGTATCGAATCGAGTGTTGCCCACTCAGCTTTTTTTCCTGTCAAATCTGTCATTTTTTAAAGCCAAATTGCGGGAAAAAAACAAAACAGCGGGAATGTTGGCTTTTTAATATATATTTTGCTTTTTATCCGCTTTTTTACAAAATGAAAATAAAATGTTAAGTTTCCAGTGTTAAAATATACCATGTTTAAGTTGCTATAATTGAAAGCGAGTTACCTTAAACCTAATTTATAAACACTTTTTTAATGCGCTTTAACGTATGGACATTATAAAAAAGCTATAAGCTAAATGTTAAATTCATCAAAAATAAACTAAGTCAAAATGACCAATAATACACAAAATAAATTGTTTTTGACATTTAAATTTATTTTAAATATGCTCTTATATTATCAATTTCATCCTCATCTTCCTGAGATGTATATTTTTCATGTGAAGAATAGAGTTGTATCACTAAGCAAATAACCTATAGAGAAGACATTCCCTACAACTGAAAGTGTCTCAGCCAAGATGTACTTATATAGGGTGACGTCGTCGAAGTGCCTGAGGTCCGCTAAACTATTGCCATCTCGTTCTTTCTTGCCTGCAAACTGTCAAACTTAGAGGACTTCGAAAGAGACCAGCTGTGGTGACAACGCCACCTAATATAAATTTGCCTTGGTCTCAGCTAACAGCCTGACATTGCGTCCACCAGGAAATTTTTCGGTGGACGTGATGTCTGAGGGAAATTATTTTTGGTTTCGTTTCAGTTGGCTGGCAGAGCTCGTTGCTAGCACAGACAGCGAAACACAAAACATGCGCGCTATGAAATACCCTTTAGCTATAAAAATGTATGTCTTTCATATTTTTTAAAGAAAAACACCGTTAATTTAATAAATTTTTAAATGTAGATAATAAAAAATATGCGATGTGTTGTTTTAATAATTTAGATTATTTATTTATGCTTGAAATTTCTTCACGAAAAAATTTATTTGTACAGGGTATTAGAGTTTACATACAAATGTTCAAGGGAAGCAACTTATAAACAAAGCGATGTTGTCAATTCTCTCAGCAGACCATACATATGCACACACTTATTGTAAGATGCACGCATACATAGAAATCAACCGGGCCGCCGACTACATCTGTCTCTGTCTTGCTAAATAGGAACATGTATGTGCAAAGAGGGCGAGAGATGAATGTTCGCATTTTGTATGACTTGGACGCGCGCTGCTCGCGCTATAACACAGGACCATGGGGACTTTGAACATTTTTATGAATTAAATTAATAACTCTTAAGCAGCACTAGATATTCTGATACGATTTTATTTAAGTATTATATATTATGTTATATAATATTATTATTCAATATAATATAATATTTTTTTTTTTGGAAACGCCACTATTTTATATAACTGTCACTTAACAAAATACTAATTTTTTTGCTTTATTTTAATTAATACAATATATTTGAGAACTTACATTATATATAATAAAATTATGTTTAAATTTTCTGCATTTATATTGGTGGTTCATATATGGTTCCTCTTTGATTCTGCTCCAAGATAAAATAAATCTTAAATTATTTAACAAAATAAAAAATTGATTTTGAGCCAATAAACAGGGAAAAACTTTTGGTATTTTCAACAGAAATGGTTCAATAATCATAACGATTAGTTATTAAAAATAAATAATATTAATACTAAAACGAAACCGCAGTTCACGAGTTATTAATTTATTTCATAAAAATGCGCAAAGTCCCCATAGTCCTCTGATATAGCGCGAGCAGCGCGCGTCTAAGTCAAACAAAATGCGAACATTCATCTCTCGCCCTCTTTGCACTTACACTATCCTATGTGGCCAGACAGAGACAGATGTAGTCGGCCCGCCGGTTGATTTCTATGTATGCGTGCATCTTACAATAAGTGTGTGCATATCGCTCTTTTACTAGAAGAGTGACATATTTAAAACAAAGTTAGTTTTTCAATTAATTTATTTTCTGTATTTTCTAACGAGAGGGAAAGCATGAGCGCACAAAATCAGTTCATCAGAAATAAATTGAAGAATTTGAACAGCAGCTGCTCTTTTATTCATAAGCTATGAATAATTTCTTCAATATTCTCCTTATTGTCCTGATTATTATCATCATAATATGATAATCCCGTTCCTATCATCCGTAGGTATTTATTGGGAATTGTTATGAACTGCTTTGTTTCTCAGTGGGCCGCGCCGTCTGGCTCATCGGTACCACCACTAAGCAAAACACCATACAACTGACAGTGTCTCAGCCCAGGTCAAGGCGAATTTATATTAGGTGGCGTTGTCACCACAGCTGGTCTCTTTCGAAGTCCTCTAAGTTTGACAGTTTGCAGGCAAGAAAGAACGAGATGGCAATAGTTTAGCGGACCTCAGGCACTTCGAAGACGTCACCCTATATAAGTACGTCTTGGCCCAGGTGAAACTACTATAGGTGGCGTTTTCACCACAGCTGCGCTCTTTTGAGGGTCCAAAACAGTGGTCGGCACGGCCAGTGGTGTCATCTCCGCTTTTTTCCCGTCAGATTTGGCTTTTTTTGAAGTGTGATTGAGGGAAAAATTTGAAAATAGCGGGCAGCGGGAATTCTAGCTTTTTTAGCAAATTAAGGCAGCTTTTTTTATTTCACTTTTACTCAATTTTCAGAGTTGTTTTAATTGAGTTTGACGGTTGAAATGTTCCAAAATTTATTTCTATCGGCAATGTATCGGTATTTACTTTAATCGAAAAATTTTCCTCAAAAGTTCGCCCCTAAATTGGCGCCTCTTCCATCGCTAGCATTGTAAAATAGTATTGCTAAAGAGAACCAAATTAATTGACTATAAGATGCTAAAACAAGAGTATAAACTAAAAGTCCGAGATGTCTGGATGCAGAGCCCGGAGTTTAAGGAGTGGATAAGGAAGGATCCCACAGACTTAACACGGGTGTTTTGCAGTTATTGTAAATGCCTAATAACTGCAAAACTGAGTGATTTGCGTGCACATGGTGCTACAAAAAAGCACACTAGTGCAATGGCGTGCTTTGTTTAAATAAATAAAATAAATTTAAGCTTTATTTTAGTACAAAGAGATTATTATCCGAATGATGATGCAGAAAATATTGACGTTATATTACAAATACTCCAATTGTATAATGTATATATAATGCATGAATTTCCTTTATGTTAAAAAAAATATGTCTTTATTAATTTAAAAACAAACAACACATTAATTTATAAATCAGCTTTTTTTAAGCTTTTTTTTCCTGGGACTCCGCTTTTTTATAGTTTTTTTTTTCGTTGATTCAGCTTATTTTGCTCAGACAAAAATGACACCACTGGACACGGATAAATATTCAAAATTATTAAAAAAACATATCGCATTTGTTTTATCTTCTATCGTTTTGAATCGATTCAAAAAATAATAGCAAATTCCCAACTCTACTAGACAGAGACGAAAACACGAACAGAAACTATCTCTGCCTGCGTCTCCGTCGACGTCGACACAAGACAAAGCAGAGAAAAGAATAAAAACAGACAAAAAAATTCTGCCTGTTTCAACAGAGCAGCGGCCAGTTGACGCCGGCAGAAGTTTAACAAAACTAACAACAAAACGTGACAACAACATCATGGACAATGTTAGGGACAGTAAAGCAAAGGGACATCCAGAACCACAGGGGAAAAATCGAAGCACTCACAGAAGAGAAAAACAATTTCTTAAATTATGCTTCATAATTGGTTATTTAGAAATTAACAACAATATGTTTGATTACAAAAAATTTTCTGGCATACACATTTGTATGTATGTGTTTAAGCCCGCGCTTTTCTGAGAAACACTTGCATGCATACATACATATGAATACATGTATATTAGGCTGGAGTGAATTTAACTTTTTTCGATTTTCAAAAACGCTGTATCATTAATGGATGATACGGTATAAAAGCAATATCTGTAAAAAAAAATCAATTTTTTTGGAGGTCATCCTGAGGTGGCGCATCGACGATCTATTTTGAGATCGTAATTAAACCCCAAAAGATAATGATTTAAAAAATAAATATTATAATGTTTTCTAGCTTTCTAAACCTATATCAACTTTAAAGATCGGTGGAAAAATATCGAACTTACAGATTTTTGAAGAATAGCAAAATTGGCAAAAAGTTGTTACATTTGAGGCGGACACGTTCTTTTGGAAAGTGTAGAATGTATGAGCAGGCACGTTATTTTTGGCAAATATTTGAATGAATTTTTTGGGTTGCTAAATTTAATAATATGGGCGTGTGAAAATTACAAAAGAGTGTTAATACCCTAAAACTATACTAGGTACAAGTACCTTCCAAAAAATGGTGTTGTACAAGTACCTGTCATAAGAAAAGAGCGGTTATTTTACAATTATTTCTTTCAGTAAAGAGAACTCAACGTGAAAACCAAATATTTGCCAAAAATAACGTGCCTGCTTCATACACTCTACACATTGCCAAAGAACGTGTCCGCCCCAAATGTAACGGCTTTTTGACAATTTTGCTATTCTTCAAAAATCTGTAAGTTCGATATTTTTCCACCGATCTTTGAAGTTGATATGGTTTTAGAAAGCTAACAGTTAGGGCTAACTAAGAAAAAATAAAATTCATTTTTTAAATAATTATCTTTTGGGGTTAAATTACAGTTATATTGGATTTTTTAAAGTTTTGACCGATTTCTCAAAATAGATCGTCAATGCGCCACCTCAGGATGACCTCCAAAAAAATTGATTTTTTTTTACAGATATTGCTTTTATACCGTATCATCCATTAATGATACAGCGTTTTCGAAAATTGAAAAAAAGTTAAATTCACTCCAGCCTAATGTATATAAGCTGTTTTCACGCCATGGTTATATGAAAATAACTCACCTGAATTAAGTAGATCAAATTTTTTTTTTAATATGTATTAAGATTCTATAAATTAAACAAATTTTTAGTCACTTTAATTTATGTATGTACATGACAAATAACTAGCCTCCGCGATTAACTAAATCAGCCTCATAGCGGCCATCCCCAAATTTGGCGAGACACTTTTTTCCATCTTTTTTTTTTTTTTACCTTTTTTGCACTTGGCAGTACATAAAACTGCCCACACTTTACTGAGTAATACACTTTAATTTTATCGCGCTAACTTTTACAATGTCCGGAAATACTGTGTGTGGGACCAAATTACTAAAATCCGAAAATACCAAATACACGCATTTTGTTAGCTTCAACCACTAAGGAAATAACCTATAGAAAAGACATTCCATACAACTGAAAGTGTCTCAGCAATCAGCCTGACATTGCGTCCACCAGGAAATTTTTCGCTGGACGTGATGTCTGAGGGAAATTATTTTTGGTTTCGATTCAGTTGGCTGTCAGAGCTCGGTGCTGGCACAGCCAGCGAAACACAAAACATGCGCGTTATGAAATACCCTTTAGCTACAAAAATGTATGTCTTTAATATTTTATAAAGAAAAACACCGTTAATTTAATAAATTCATAAATGTAGATGATAAAAATAATGCGATGTGTTATTTTAATAATTAAATATATTAAATAATTAAATATATAGTTGAAATTTCTTCATTTAAAAACTTATTTGTACAGAGTTTACATACAAATTTTAAAGGGAAGCAACTTATAAACAGAGCAATGTTGCCGATTCTCACAGCAGCCCATACATATGCACACACTTACTGAAAGACTCACGCATACATAGAGATGAGCCAGCGCGCTGACTACATCTGTCTCTGTTTTGCTACATAGGAACATGTATGTGCAAAGAGGGCGAGAGATGAATGTTCGCATTTTGTATGACTTGGAAGCGCGTTGCTCGCGCTATAACAGAGGACTATGGGGGCTTTGCGCATTTTTATGAAATAAATTAATAACTCGTGAACTGCGGTTTCGTTTTAGTATTAAAATTATTTATTTTTAATAACTAATCGTTATGATTAATGAACCATTTCTGTTGAGAATAACAAAAGTTTTTCTTTGTTTATTGGCACAAAATCAATTTTTTATTTTGTTAAATAATTTAAGATTTATTTTATCTTGGAACAGAATTGAAGAGGAACCATATATGAACCATTAACATAAATGCTGAAAATTTAAACACAATTTTATTATAAATATAATGTAATTTCTCAGATATACTGTATTAAATAAAATAAAGCTAAAAATCAGTTTTTTGTTATGTGACAGTCATATGAAATAGTGGCGTTTCCAAAAAAATATATAATATTATATTGTATAATATTATTATATAACAGAATATATAATACTTGGTAAAAGTCTATTAGCACGTACCAACTCCAAATTAAAAAAAAAAAAAAACCCCAAATAGAGTGCAATTTATCATGAATTTAGGCGAAAAAATTAGGGTGCGGTCTCAACTAGTTTTTTTTTTTAAATGTTTGAAGTTTCCATACAAAATAGCCTATTTTTGTTGTTGCTTGTGCAACTTGTCATTTACAGCTCGTTTACCAACACTGATTTGGTCACCCGGTCACGAATAGCTTGTGAAACATTTCTATAAACTTCATCCTAGAGGTGTTGAGGAGTGTAAATAAAGGACCGTAGACAAAACTTTTTTTTTTAAAAATCGCGCGATAAAATATGATAAATTGCCCTCTATTTGGGGTGTTTTTTTTTTAATTTGGAGTTGGTACGTGCTAATAGACTTTTACCTAATACTTAAATAAAATCGTATCAAAATATCTAGTGCTGTTTAAGAGTTATTAATTTAATTCATAAAAATGTTCAAAGTCCCCATGGTCCTGTGTTATAGCGCGAGCAGCGCGCGTCCAAGTCATACAAAATGCGAACATTCATCTCTCGCCCTCTTTGCACATACATGTTCCTATGTAGCAAGACAGAGACAGATGTAGTCGGCGCGCCGGCTCATCTCTATGTATGCGTGAGTCTTACAGTAAGTGTGTGCATATGTATGGGCTGCTGTGAGAACCGGCAACATTGCTCTGTTTATAAGTTGCTTCCCTTTAAAATTTGTATGTAAACTCTAATACCCTGTACAAATAAATTTTTTAATGCAGAAATTTAAATATTTAAAATTATTCAAAAAACATATTGCATTTTTTCAATCATCTACATTTATGAATTTATCAAAATTACGGTGTTTTGCTTGTAAAATATTAAGGACAATACATTTTTATACGTAAAGGGTATTTAATAGAGCGCATGTTTTGTGTTTTGCTTGCTATGACAGCAACGAGCTCTGGCAGCCATCTGAATCGAAACCAAAAATGATTTCCCTCAGACATCACGTCCACCGAAAAATTTTCTAGTGGACACAATGTCAGGCTGATTGCTGAGACTCTTTCAGTTGTATGGGATGTCTTCTCTGAAGGTTATTTGCTTAGGGTCGGTACTTAGGTGGAGTCCCATCCCTGGCCCGCAGTCCAAACAATCGATAACCTCATCGATACACAAAACAACTGTGGACGAACGGAACTTAACAACACTAGAGCAAAAAACTACAAAAACCACAATTTAAAGGCGAGCACTCAGAAAAAGTTCGTCTTTGCTAGCGAAAAACTCCCAATCATTTGCTAAGGCTTAAGCACAGTACTCTCGAGAGATAAAAGCTGTTCGCGAGGTGTCAACTCCATATAAAAAAAACGGTGTCGAAATTAGGTAGAAGAAAATTCAGCAGCGGTTTAGCTGAGCAGTCCTCAGAAAAAAAATTCAGAGTTGCCAGATCTATGGGGTTGTCGGTTTCCAACACTGTTAGTGAAACAGCTGATTTTCGCTAGGCTGCCTGTAAGAAGAATGAAATTTTCAATCCTCTTACACCCCTTGGCAAAAATGGCAGCCATTTATTTGAAAACAAAACAAAATGTTTGGAGTTATTCAACAAGACTACAAAATCTACAATATAGGATACAACTGAAACCATCTTTGCACCCTGAATATACAATTTTTTTTTTATTTTTATTAAAAAAGTGCAGAAATCTGCAAAATATATATATTGAGCTACCAGACATATAATATCCTACATTTTCCATTCACCATGCCTCTTCAATGTGTTCTAATCAGTTGTGTGTTTTTTAATTTAAACAAAGCGCGCAACTGTCGCAACAGAGTTACCATTATACTTTAGTTAATTTTTGTGAGTTGCACTGGCAACACAGGCTTTTTCTAGGGCCTAGCGAATGATTGGGAGTTTTTCGCCAGCGAAGACAAACTTTTTCTGAGTACTCACCTTTAGAGACAGCCAGTGTTGCCAATGCAACACACAAAAATATACAAAAGTAAAATGGTAACTTTGTTGCGTCAGTTGCGCGCTTTGTTTAAATTTAAAAACACACAACTGATTAGAGCACATTGAGGAGGCACGGGAAATGGAAAATGTAGGATATTATATGTTTAGTTGCTCAATATAAATATTTTGCAGATTTCTGCACTTTTTTAATAAAAATAAATAAAAATTTGTATATTCAGGGTGCACAGATGGTTTCAGTTGTATCCTATATTGTAACTTTTGTATTCTTGTTGAATAACTCCAAATATTTTGTTTTGTGGTGTAAGAGGATTGAAAATTTCATTCTTCTTACAGGCAGCCTTGCGAAAATCAGCTGTTTCACTAACAGTGTTGGAAACCGACAACCCCTTAGATCTGGCAACTCTGATTTTTTTTCTGCTGAATTTCCTTCTATCTAAATTCGACACCGTTATTTTTATATGGAGTTGACACCTCGCGAACAACATATTTTTCTCGAGTGTACTCCGCTTAAACAACAAAACCTGCAATAAATGATAAAACGGTAAGTAAACAATAAACATTCACAAAACCTAACACTGATCCACCTCTATTCCGAACAGGATTCTGGTTGCGGACCCAGGCGTACCCTACCTGCCTGAGATGACGCCACGCCGTCATCTCCCTCATGTTGGCCACCGTCAGTTGACCTACTTCAAACTGTGTTGGCTTCCTTATTTCTCCCTCCCCCTACAGCAATAATTACTCGGTCGTATTCATATTCAGGTAAGTATAATTCTCATCATTATATATCTAACATTCTTCATTTCTAACATTCTTTATATTTTTAGGTATGCAAATTCATTCCATTTTAGATAAACCGACAGACGAGATACTTAATATTACCACCAAAATAAATAATGGCATATAAAAGTTGCCACGAAAATGAGCGACACAAAAACCAGGGCAGAAATTTAAAGTTGTCCAAAATGCAAATGTTGGTTAGAAAAATAATAGGATACATCTTCAAGCTTCATAATATATAAGCAATATGGCAATATATATGAGGCAAACCAAAACTTTGGTAAACAAAGGGTATTTTCAATGGTGAAAAAAATGTGCAATATAGTCGTTTCAGTTTTTTGCGCATAGTAGATCTTTAAATTTGTTTCATTCCCTTTTATTTAATAAAAAAATCATGTTTATAAGTTATCTAATACATAAAAAAAATTTAAACTAAAAATGTGTCCATTGGGTGTAACGTCCGTTACTCAAAATAGGGTATTTTCAATTTTACAGAATGAATTTTAATAATTTTGTTTTCCAAACTAGCTTTATAAACAGAGTTTTTTATGCACCTTAATCTAATGAAGAAAAAAAATACCTTAATTACACAATTTTTTGAAAATATTAATGGCAAAATGTGTAACGTCCGTAACGGCATTAAATTTAAAAAAAAATTGTAGGTGTTTATAATGAATATTCTTAACTTAAAATTACTCTAGGTTGCGAAAAAGCGAAAAACTGCATTAATTTAAGTTTCTTTTATCGGTCTCAGCTTTTTTCTATGCAGGCTATTCTTTAATTTACGTTCTAACAACTATGTGAAGACTTCATCTGACAAAATTGAAAAATAGTGGATAAATGTAAAAAATATTTCAGGCATTTAATCTTATAAATATTTTTCTGATCATGTCAATAATAATTCGCTCGGACAGCTGGTTCAATAAAGCATTAGATAAAATATTAAAAACTTCAATAATAATATATAAACTAATATCCCTTTCAGGACCGAATTAAATTGGGAGGACTTAAAAAATATTTGATGAATATGCGTGAGTCTTACAGTAAGTGTGTGCATATGTATGGGCTGCTGTGAGAACCGGCAACATTGCTCTGTTTATAAGTTGCTTCCCTTTAAAATTTGTATGTAAACTCTAATACCCTGTACAAATAAATTTTTTAATGCAGAAATTTAAATATTTAAAATTATTCAAAAAACATATTGCATTTTTTCAATCATCTACATTTATGAATTTATCAAAATTACGGTGTTTTGCTTGTAAAATATTAAAGACAATACATTTTTATACGTAAAGGGTATTTAATAGAGCGCATGTTTTGTGTTTTGCTTGCTATGACAGCAACGAGCTCTGGCAGCCATCTGAATCGAAACCAAAAATGATTTCCCTCAGACATCACGTCCACCGAAAAATTTTCTAGTGGACACAATGTCAGGCTGATTGCTGAGACTCTTTCAGTTGTATGGGATGTCTTCTCTGAAGGTTATTTGCTTAGGGTCGGTACTTAGGTGGAGTCCCATCCCTGGCCCGCAGTCCAAACAATCGATAACCTCATCGATACACAAAACAACTGTGGACGAACGGAACTTAACAACACTAGAGCAAAAAACTACAAAAACCACAATTTAAAGGCGAGCACTCAGAAAAAGTTCGTCTTTGCTAGCGAAAAACTCCCAATCATTTGCTAAGGCTTAAGCACAGTACTCTCGAGAGATAAAAGCTGTTCGCGAGGTGTCAACTCCATATAAAAAAAACGGTGTCGAAATTAGGTAGAAGAAAATTCAGCAGCGGTTTAGCTGAGCAGTCCTCAGAAAAAAAATTCAGAGTTGCCAGATCTATGGGGTTGTCGGTTTCCAACACTGTTAGTGAAACAGCTGATTTTCGCTAGGCTGCCTGTAAGAAGAATGAAATTTTCAATCCTCTTACACCCCTTGGCAAAAATGGCAGCCATTTATTTGAAAACAAAACAAAATGTTTGGAGTTATTCAACAAGACTACAAAATCTACAATATAGGATACAACTGAAACCATCTTTGCACCCTGAATATACAATTTTTTTTTTATTTTTATTAAAAAAGTGCAGAAATCTGCAAAATATATATATTGAGCTACCAGACATATAATATCCTACATTTTCCATTCACCATGCCTCTTCAATGTGTTCTAATCAGTTGTGTGTTTTTTAATTTAAACAAAGCGCGCAACTGTCGCAACAGAGTTACCATTATACTTTAGTTAATTTTTGTGAGTTGCACTGGCAACACAGGCTTTTTCTAGGGCCTAGCGAATGATTGGGAGTTTTTCGCCAGCGAAGACAAACTTTTTCTGAGTACTCACCTTTAGAGACAGCCAGTGTTGCCAATGCAACACACAAAAATATACAAAAGTAAAATGGTAACTTTGTTGCGTCAGTTGCGCGCTTTGTTTAAATTTAAAAACACACAACTGATTAGAGCACATTGAGGAGGCACGGGAAATGGAAAATGTAGGATATTATATGTTTAGTTGCTCAATATAAATATTTTGCAGATTTCTGCACTTTTTTAATAAAAATAAATAAAAATTTGTATATTCAGGGTGCACAGATGGTTTCAGTTGTATCCTATATTGTAACTTTTGTATTCTTGTTGAATAACTCCAAATATTTTGTTTTGTGGTGTAAGAGGATTGAAAATTTCATTCTTCTTACAGGCAGCCTTGCGAAAATCAGCTGTTTCACTAACAGTGTTGGAAACCGACAACCCCTTAGATCTGGCAACTCTGATTTTTTTTCTGCTGAATTTCCTTCTATCTAAATTCGACACCGTTATTTTTATATGGAGTTGACACCTCGCGAACAACATATTTTTCTCGAGTGTACTCCGCTTAAACAACAAAACCTGCAATAAATGATAAAACGGTAAGTAAACAATAAACATTCACAAAACCTAACACTGATCCACCTCTATTCCGAACAGGATTCTGGTTGCGGACCCAGGCGTACCCTACCTGCCTGAGATGACGCCACGCCGTCATCTCCCTCATGTTGGCCACCGTCAGTTGACCTACTTCAAACTGTGTTGGCTTCCTTATTTCTCCCTCCCCCTACAGCAATAATTACTCGGTCGTATTCATATTCAGGTAAGTATAATTCTCATCATTATATATCTAACATTCTTAATTTCTAACATTCTTTATATTTTTAGGTATGCAAATTCATTCCATTTTAGATAAACCGACAGACGAGATACTTAATATTACCACCAAAATAAATAATGGCATATAAAAGTTGCCACGAAAATGAGCGACACAAAAACCAGGGCAGAAATTTAAAGTTGTCCAAAATGCAAATGTTGGTTAGAAAAATAATAGGATACATCTTCAAGCTTCATAATATATAAGCAATATGGCAATATATATGAGGCAAACCAAAACTTTGGTAAACAAAGGGTATTTTCAATGGTGAAAAAAATGTGCAATATAGTCGTTTCAGTTTTTTGCGCATAGTAGATCTTTAAATTTGTTTCATTCCCTTTTATTTAATAAAAAAATCATGTTTATAAGTTATCTAATACATAAAAAAAATTTAAACTAAAAATGTGTCCATTGGGTGTAACGTCCGTTACTCAAAATAGGGTATTTTCAATTTTACAGAATGAATTTTAATAATTTTGTTTTCCAAACTAGCTTTATAAACAGAGTTTTTTATGCACCTTAATCTAATGAAGAAAAAAAATACCTTAATTACACAATTTTTTGAAAATATTAATGGCAAAATGTGTAACGTCCGTAACGGCATTAAATTTAAAAAAAAATTGTAGGTGTTTATAATGAATATTCTTAACTTAAAATTACTCTAGGTTGCGAAAAAGCGAAAAACTGCATTAATTTAAGTTTCTTTTATCGGTCTCAGCTTTTTTCTATGCAGGCTATTCTTTAATTTACGTTCTAACAACTATGTGAAGACTTCATCTGACAAAATTGCAAAATAGTGGATAAATGTAAAAAATATTTCAGGCATTTAATCTTATAAATATTTTTCTGATCATGTCAATAATAATTCGCTCGGACAGCTGGTTCAATAAAGCATTAGATAAAATATTAAAAACTTCAATAATAATATATAAACTAATATCCCTTTCAGGACCGAATTAAATTGGGAGGACTTAAAAAATATTTGATGCTATATTATGATTAATATGACAACAAATATTGACCAAAATCAATTTCAAAGTCCTACGTATCCTGGTTTGTCCTTACTGAAATGTTGCCTCTAGGCAAAATTAGGCCTGAATGGTATATATTTAAGAAAACACGTATACACAATTTCTAAACTAAAATTTCATTTATTTCGTTCACTGCTCTTCATTTTATAAATGATTATAAACTTTAAACCATAAAACACATTTTCAAAAGTTGTCAGCACTTTTTTGCCGTCTAACTTACAAAGTTACATACATATATTATAGATTTCAATAAAGCTTATGTATAGATAAAGCTTATGACAGATAGAGCTGACACATCGGAGCAGTGCATTGGCAATGTCTAATTAAAAACTTATTACTTAAAAAATAAGTAAAAGGGTATATTGTGTTCGTTAGAATGTATGTAACAGGGAGAAGGAGGCATCTCCGACCCTATAAAGTATATATATTCTTGATCAGCATCAACAGCTGAGTCGATATAGCCATGTGTGTCTGTCCGTCTTTCCGTATGAACAAAAGGATCTCAGAGACTATAAGAGATAGAGTAACCAAATTTGGCACACAGATTTCTATATACCCAGCGCAGATCAAGTTTGTTTCAAACGCCCCCCTCCGCCCTCGCAAATCGCGAAAAACCGTTCGTTCGTCTGTATAAACATAGGGATCTTAAAAACTATAAGTGATAGAGTAACCAAATTTGGCACATATATTTCTATAGACCTCACGCAGATCAAGTATGTTTACAATTTTAGCCACGCCCCCTTACGCCCAAGCAAATCTCGAAAACCACCACACCCACAGTTTTTCAGCAATTCACTTTTTATGGTAAATACGGGATATATTAATATTATCACATAACCGCAGCAAGATCGGACAAGTAGAACGGGAGTAAAAGCTTATTAAAGTTATTAATAAATTTATTATTTTAATACAATCACCTAAAAGTATGCAATAATTTTGTTAGGTAGTAATTTCTTTAAAGTAGTTTTATCTATATTGAAATAAGTAACGGGTATCCTATGGTCGGGATCTCGACTATAGCCTTTCCCGCTTGTTTTTTCTCCTTTCGGCACCAGCGAGTGCATTCAGTTACAGGTTGGTCCCCAATATAATTTGATATCAATTGGACACTTTTATTGTCATACCAGCGACAAGCAATCAAATTTTGAGAGGTCTCCACTTTTAAATCATAAGATCCTCGATCTTCTTTGGCGAGGACCTTTTCCGCTTTTAGAGCACAATTTTTAATGCGGTTGGGGCGTATCGTTCCGACAGCGAGAATACCTTTTTGTTTTAAGGCAATCATAAGGCTAACGGACGTGAACCAGTTATCAAAAAATAATTTAAAATTCTGATTTTCGGGAACATGTGAAGCCAAGTGAATGACAATGTCCGAAGATAATCCAAGTCCAAAGGAATCACAAGTTCCTTCACCAATATAAAGGGAGAAATCATATATTAAACCAGATACGCCAGCTCTTGAAAACATTTTGAAGCCCCACTTATGTGGCTTTTTCGGAAGATATAGCTTCAAGGATTGTTTACCTGCAGGATAAAGGTATTTATTTAGTAAGAAAAATATAAATATATTGATTCAAGAACATACCTTTGAATGAAATCATTTGCTCGTCAACGCTTTTATACTCCTCTTGCTCCAGATCATTGCATACTTTTTTTATTTTCGACAGTAACGGACGGATTTTATATAACTTGTCATAATTATCACCTCGTTTCTTGGGTTGTTTGCGCATAGTAGATCTTTAAATTTGTTTCATTCCCTTTTATTTAATAAAAAAATCATGTTTATAAGTTATCTAATACATAAAAAAAATTTAAACTAAAAATGTGTCCATTGGGTGTAACGTCCGTTACTCAAAATAGGGTATTTTCAATTTTACAGAATGAATTTTAATAATTTTGTTTTCCAAACTAGCTTTATAAACAGAGTTTTTTATGCACCTTAATCTAATGAAGAAAAAAAATACCTTAATTACACAATTTTTTGAAAATATTAATGGCAAAATGTGTAACGTCCGTAACGGCATTAAATTTAAAAAAAAATTGTAGGTGTTTATAATGAATATTCTTAACTTAAAATTACTCTAGGTTGCGAAAAAGCGAAAAACTGCATTAATTTAAGTTTCTTTTATCGGTCTCAGCTTTTTTCTATGCAGGCTATTCTTTAATTTACGTTCTAACAACTATGTGAAGACTTCATCTGACAAAATTGCAAAATAGTGGATAAATGTAAAAAATATTTCAGGCATTTAATCTTATAAATATTTTTCTGATCATGTCAATAATAATTCGCTCGGACAGCTGGTTCAATAAAGCATTAGATAAAATATTAAAAACTTCAATAATAATATATAAACTAATATCCCTTTCAGGACCGAATTAAATTGGGAGGACTTAAAAAATATTTGATGCTATATTATGATTAATATGACAACAAATATTGACCAAAATCAATTTCAAAGTCCTACGTATCCTGGTTTGTCCTTACTGAAATGTTGCCTCTAGGCAAAATTAGGCCTGAATGGTATATATTTAAGAAAACACGTATACACAATTTCTTAACTAAAATTTCATTTATTTCGTTCACTGCTCTTCATTTTATAAATGATTATAAACTTTAAACCATAAAACACATTTTCAAAAGTTGTCAGCACTTTTTTGCCGTCTAACTTACAAAGTTACATACATATATTATAGATTTCAATAAAGCTTATGTATAGATAAAGCTTATGACAGATAGAGCTGACACATCGGAGCAGTGCATTGGCAATGTCTAATTAAAAACTTATTACTTAAAAAATAAGTAAAAGGGTATATTGTGTTCGTTAGAATGTATGTAACAGGGAGAAGGAGGCATCTCCGACCCTATAAAGTATATATATTCTTGATCAGCATCAACAGCTGAGTCGATATAGCCATGTGTGTCTGTCCGTCTTTCCGTATGAACAAAAGGATCTCAGAGACTATAAGAGATAGAGTAACCAAATTTGGCACACAGATTTCTATATACCCAGCGCAGATCAAGTTTGTTTCAAACGCCCCCCTCCGCCCTCGCAAATCGCGAAAAACCGTTCGTTCGTCTGTATAAACATAGGGATATTAAAAACTATAAGTGATAGAGTAACCAAATTTGGCACATATATTTCTATAGACCTCACGCAGATCAAGTATGTTTACAATTTTAGCCACGCCCCGTACGCCCAAGCAAATCTCGAAAACCACCACACCCACAGTTTTTCAGCAATTCACTTTTTATGGTAAATACGGGATATATTAATATTATCACATAACCGCAGCAAGATCGGACAAGTAGAACGGGAGTAAAAGCTTATTAAAGTTATTAATAAATTTATTATTTTAATACAATCACCTAAAAGTATGCAATAATTTTGTTAGGTAGTAATTTCTTTAAAGTAGTTTTATCTATATTGAAATAAGTAACGGGTATCCTATGGTCGGGATCTCGACTATAGCCTTTCCCGCTTGTTTTTTCTCCTTTCGGCACCAGCGAGTGCATTCAGTTACAGGTTGGTCCCCAATATAATTTGATATCAATTGGACACTTTTATTGTCATACCAGCGACAAGCAATCAAATTTTGAGAGGTCTCCACTTTTAAATCATAAGATCCTCGACCTTCTTTGGCGAGGAGCTTTTCCGCTTTTAGAGCACAATTTTTAATGCGGTTGGGGCGTATCGTTCCGACAGCGAGAATACCTTTTTGTTTTAAGGCAATCATAAGGCTATCGGACGTGAACCAGTTATCAAAAAATAATTTAAAATTCTGATTTTCGGGAACATGTGAAGCCAAGTGAATGACAATGTCCGAAGATAATCCAAGTCCAAAGGAATCACAAGTTCCTTCACCAATATAAAGGGAGAAATCATATATTAAACCAGATACGCCAGCTCTTGAAAACATTTTGAAGCCCCACTTATGTGGCTTTTTCGGAAGATATAGCTTCAAGGATTGTTTACCTGCAGGATAAAGGTATTTATTTAGTAAGAAAAATATAAATATATTGATTCAAGAACATACCTTTGAATGAAATCATTTGCTCGTCAACGCTTTTATACTCCTCTTGCTCCAGATCATTGCATACTTTTTTTATTTTCGACAGTAACGGACGGATTTTATATAACTTGTCATAATTATCAGCTCGTTTCTTGGGTTGTTTACAGTTGTCATTTAAATGAAAATTTGTTTTTATTTTCTCAAATCTACTTCGACTCATTGAATCCGCGACTGCAGGGAGTCTAAATTTTGATGCCCATGCCATTCGCAAAACAGGTATTTTGACTACACCCAAATACAGCAAAACGCCAATAAAACGTTTGATTTCTATGACATCGCACTTAAGTTCTACTCCGTTACTTTCTAAAGCGAACAAATTAGTTTCAATACAGATTTTCTGTAAAATTTCATCGTCAAAGTACATAGAAAAGTAAGATATTGGTTCCTTTGTTTCTGAACCAATGATGGATCTTTCCCATGAGTTGGATGCTTCATTTTCACTCCAAGTGTTTTTTCTCCATCTGAATGTGCCCTGATTAACCTTTTCATAAATTTGTTGCACCGTTTCATTATTGTATACCTGATTATTGTTTGCAGAATCACTTCTATTCAACAATGCATCTTCAATAGTTTCACCCTTGGAAATAACATCCTGCATTGTTTCATCAATAACATTTTCTAAAGTGTCAAGTGTTTCGGTATTCTCTTTATATTCTTCATCATGTTCATCACAGGAATCATCCCAATCAAACTGGCAAATATGTTCAATTTCCAATTGTGTCAAACCTTTGGGCCGCATATCTAAGAGATCAGAAGTGTTTTAATATTTGTATACCACTTGGGACCAATGTTGCCTATATGCAACATTGTCTTTGAAAAAATCCAGAGGCAAAAGTCAACAAATTTCATTGTCAAATTTATTTCTCATCTATTAACTTACCTTATTTTAATCACTGAAAGCACATTTTGTGTAACTCTGAAAAATATGGTTAACACAAATAAATTAAATGCACAATCCCTTTTCTGTTAAATATTGCGTCTTATGTCGTCTTAACAAATACAAAGAATACACAATATCAAACGGCACTTTGTCAACACTGGAATGCAGAAAAATGAGCAGACGAATAGTCGAAATCAAAACAAACCGCGAAAACAAAAACACAGCGCTTGTTTTGTCATTTGAAGACAATGTTGCCTATAGGCAACGTCGGTCCTGAAAGGGATATAATAATATTGAAATATTGTTTAATAAATCAATAACAGATTTATAAAGACTTTTAAATACATAAATATTTTTCTTTTACACAATTTGGCTTCATGGAAAAAGTGTAACGTCCGAAACGTAACGTCCGTAACAGACAAAAATTTCGATTTTTATTTAGCGGGACTACTTACTTATATTTTCTCAGCTGGATTGATATGGTTGTTCAGTCCACATAACTTTATGTATTTGTAATTTTTTGGCTTATTACGAAAAATTTGCTAAAAAATGAGCAAATTAACACAAACCTCAAGTCGACTTCCATTTTTTGTAACGGGCGTAACGGAACTTTAAGCAAGCACAACTTGTTTTAAAGAACAGTTAGGCTTTTTTTATTTAATAAGTTTAAAATATACCCAATGAGCTGCATTTTGCACAATATTTCATGAAAATATACCAATGTGCACGCCAGCTGTGTCAATTTAAACGTTCAAGTTTGCGTACGAATGTAACGTCCGTAACGCAGGATTAGCCCATATGTATATATATGTACTATATGTATGTAAGTGTCGTGATATGGGGATTGTATTAAATGTGTAAATCGCTAAAATTACCTTAACCATGAATCGTCTTACAAACGAACAACGCTTGCAAATTATTGAATTTTATTATGAAAATGCGTGCTCTGTTAAGAAAGTTCATCGCGCGCTTCTTCCATTTTATGGTCAGTTTAATCGACCCACTAAAGCGGCTATTCGGGCTATTGTGACTAAATTTCGCACCAAATTTACATTGTTGGACATTAAACCACCATCACGCTTACGTAGAGTGCGAACTGAAGAAAATATCGCCACACAGCACGCGCAACAATGGACTTATTGAGAGACGAGTTCGGTGAACATGTCTGCTCATGTCTATACAAACAAGCCCGCTTCAATTGACGCATTGGAAGACAACATTGAAGCATTTATTCGTGAGATACCGGCCGAAATGTTGGAAAGAGTATGCCAAAATTGAACTAAGCGGATGGACTATTTGGGGCGCAGTCACGGTCAACATTTGCATGAAATAATCTTCAAACATTAAATCATATGGACCGTACTATCGATTCAAATAAAGATTTCATGCATTTTTCTGAATTTTATGTGTTTTTTTTAACTTTCCTATAGCTCTTAAAAAATCACCCTTTATATATATATATTTATATATATCTTGCTTATGTGTACTCTGTTTTTGCGCTTATAATATTATTTTGTTCCTATCCTGTTTGTTTCGTGTTTTTACTTTAATTTATATTTTAAATTAACCTTTTATTTATATTTCTTTTCTTTGTTTTATTATTTCAGGCTAGATCTAGCATATTTAAAAACGGAATAGCTTAAAAAATTTGCAAATAGCTTATAGCCATAAATCTAGCATATTTTAAAGTTCATGTAACATATTCTAACAATAAATGAATTCTTGACATCAACGAGTCAAAAGTTTAAAATGTTATAGGACATTATAATATCGGAGCTGGTTCTTTATTGCCGATTGTTACGTGAATTTATTCATATGATCGTCAATTTCAGGGACCGTAAATAATGATTATTTTTATTTTTTTAACTAAAAAAATCACACACTTCTAATGGACCTAGAAAAATATGGATCACACCAAAATCCTTATTTTTTCTTAAGCTCTGCATTTCCGTCATGATTTTTAAATTTATGATTTTTACGTTTTTCTTCACTGATAATAATTATTTTTGAGTAATTTTATAAAACTTAGACCGTAATCATTATTTTTGATCAAAAAAAAATAAAACTCAAAAATAATGATTATTAATAATTTTTACTTTTTTCTTCACTGATAATAATTATTTTTGAGTAATTTTATAAAACTTAGACCGTAATCATTATTTTTGATCAAAAAAAATAAAACTCAAAAATAATGATTATTTATGATTTTTATTTTTTTCGCTCAAAATAAAACTCAACAGTAATTTACGGCCTCTGGGTTAAATATTTTGCTAAATATTATTTATTATGCTGGGAGGTAGCTTTAGATTCCATTTATAAGAATAAAAAATAATATTTAGCAAAATATTTAACCCAGAGGCCGTAAATTACTGTTGAGTTTTATTTTGAGCGAAAAAAATAAAAATCATAAATTATCATTATTTTTGAGTTTTATTTTTTTTGATCAAAAATAATGATTACGGTCTAAGTTTTATAAAATTACTCAAAAATAATTATTATCAGTGAAGAAAAAAGTAAAAATTATTAATAATCATTATTTTTGAGTTTTATTTTTTTTTGATCAAAAATAATGATTACGGTCTAAGTTTTATAAAATTACTCAAAAATAATTATTATCACTAAACAAAATTGTTTAAAATTAAAATATAATCATTACTATGTAATTTTTATTATATAACTTATAATGATTACGGTCCCTGGTCAATTTATTTTCCTATAACGTTTTACACGTTGATCATTTTAAATCCCAAATTGATAAGATACATCTTATTAAATGGGAGCATATTAATGATACCTCGAAATGTTGGGCAGAGGTGCTCTCCTACAAAGATGCTGGAAATAATCATCCATTTGAGTCCCTGGCCTTGTTTGCACTTCAAATGCTTTCCCTACCGTGGTCAAATGCGGAAGTGGAACGCGTTTTTAGCCAAATGAACCTGATTAAAACAAAGTTGCGCAACAAAATGCATTTAAAAACTTTAAATGCAATACTAAGTATAAGGTATGTTTGTTTTCATATATCTGAATTATTTATTTTTTAATAAAATTATTTAATTTTACAGATATGGATTGCGCAGACATGTGGAAGCTTGCCACAACTACATGTTGCCACAAAAATACCTTAGTTTGATTCAATCAAACGAAAAATATTTAAGTCAGGATGAAAATACTGAAATAGATAATCTTTTAACAAATTTGTTTTAAATAAAAACCCAATAATTTTGAATGTTATCTTCCAAATGCATTTAGCTTGTTTTTCGGCATGTTTTTTTTTATATTTAGCTTATTTTAGCTTATTTTTTCTCCGAATCTAGCTTATGCCCAAAACCTGTCAACACTGACTAAGAACAATAGTTTTGTTAATTAGGTTTTAAGAATAAACAGATTGGTTAAATAAAGACAACGTTAACCAAAATGTTTTATTTGCCAATTCGGTTTTATTCTCGGCAATAAAGAATTACTGATATTTCACAGAAAAAAGGGCAATTGTTTATGGCTAAAAGGCTTTCAGCAAAACAAAATCTGCAGATACTGCACCAGATGGCCCATGGCGGAACGGACTCACTCAATAGTGTAAACGTCGTTGACGGTCTGCTGCAACGACGACTTCAAACCCCACAAATAGGCGGTGATCGTCTCGGGTGGATACTTCTGGCCGATTCAGATATGTTCCGATCGGTGCTGATGACTTCAGTCCAGTCGGACAAAAACACCAAAGTCTGGGACGGCTGAAGGAATCGAAGAAGAAGACACGGTACGATCGCCTCAGAACGGCTTCGTTGCGACACACAATTGTTTGAAAGGCACGAGATTAGGTGTGACACCGAGTTTCTGGCGCGGCTCCCAGAGTTCTGGCTCGACACGGATAAATTATTCATTGCACGTCACAAAAGGGCTTTAAGACAGATATGTCATTGTGTGGCGAAATTCTTCCGGCACTTCAATGAATATTTTGCCCGGGAACACGTCCGCTGCTGACTGCAGCCAATGTCAGAACCTCTTTCTCGCAACGTGGTTTTACCAAATTCTTCTTCTTTTCTATTTCTTTTTTATCCAAAAAACCGCTGCTGCAACTAAATGCACTCGCTCTCTCCCTCTCCTAACATACAGGGTCGCCACCCCACCCCACGATAGAACAAGTACATAACAGAAGTTTATATGAATAGTGCATTTGCAGTAACTGCACAAAACTCTCCTTTCGTCCGTGTCGTCCCTACGTACCCAGGTCTTGAATTCGTCGCTTTTTAGCTAGGCGTATCGACATTTCTGTTTATAGTCCTTAGACATTTTTTATTTATAATCACTCGATTTCTCTCAAATTTATCATTTGACACAAGCTTACGACAGAGACGCAATTATAAAAATTGGTTAATCGACATTCTTTGAGGTTGTGTTACAGCACTATACAATCGATACGTTACTATAGGTGCTATTGGGCACATACAAAAAAATCTGAAAAAAGGCATTGAAAAAAAAATCCAGAATTCTCGCTGACCGTTGTTTGCAAATTTTTACAGCAAATGGCCTTTGAAAAAAGCCAGAATATGGCAACACTGAATAGATCCCAAACAGTTCGTTTGTAAGTTCGATATTTTTCCACCGATCTTTAAAATTGATATGGTTTTAGAAAGCTAACAGTTAGGGCTAACTAAGAAAATTAAAATTAAATTAATTTTTTAAATCATTATCTTTTGGGATTAAATTACAGTTATATTGGATCTTTTGAATTTTTTGACGGATTTCCCAAAATAGATCGTCGATGCGCCACCTTAGGATGACCTCCAAAAAAATTGATTTTTTTTTTTTACAGATATTGCTTTTATATGGTATCATCCATTAATGAAGCGTTTTTGAAAATCGAAAAATAGTGAAATTCACTCCACCCTAATGTGCATACCCCTTCATGCCCTTTGCCCAGATTTAAGAATTGAACGAAAATCGACTCAACTGCAGCAACGGTGGTAGGAATAGGGATAAGAGGGATTCGAAATAAAGAAGAGAAAACCACGTTGCTGCAGAATATGCGGGAGTTCGAATTTGACAGCGGTCAGCGACGGTGGTCTTTTCCTCGTGAGGAATTTATTTCGGAATTGTCCAGTTTGCTGCACGTTGCGCGGCGCTAGAATCAAATTCTACGCCCCCGTGCCTTTAAAGACTTGTCCCTGTTCCACTTCGAGTTTCGTCGCCCCAAGCCATCTCCTTAGAGACAAGCTGCGCCGACCCAGGATTCCATATAGTGTCGTGCCATTCAACGCAGTGCAGTGAACAGAATCGTGGGCCGTGCCACTCAAGCCTGACACCTGTTAGCAGCAACATCGCTGCACGTCAGGAGCATTGGCCATTTGAGGTAGCACCAACACAGGCTTTTGACAACAGCAGCATCGTTTTAAACACGTCCAAGTCAGCATCAAGGCACTTAACACGAGTGAGTCCGCTCCAATTGCCTGCCACACGTTTGGCCAAATTTATTTCATGAAGAGCGGAAAATGAAATTCTTTTTGTGACCCCTGTAACAATATTTATCAAAGAATATCAAATTTATACATATTAATTAAAATATTAAAGTCGAACACAAAGAAAATAATTTAAAATAAAACTTACAAATATTTTTATTAAAACTTATTCTAAAATAAATAATAATTAAATTAAAATAAAAATAAAATCATTTTAAAGTAAAGTAAATTTAAAAGAAAACTTAAATAAAATCTGTGTAGAGTTAAATATTTAAACACACAACAGTTTAGGAACAACATAATAAGTAAACGACTTATTGAACAAAACAAAATACATACATATATACATTCAAAAAAGCACGCATAAACAAACACATATCGCCCCTTAAACCACCCTGAGAGCTCTTTAGGCAGGTTAAGGTAGATTTAAGCGATTCTTTTAAACACGATATTTACATATCTATCTATATATATAAAGTTCTTTGTCCAACTGATTCACTGATTTATATTATATAAAAAACATCACATTTATCACTTGCGTATAAAATATATAATCTCAAACATTCACAAACTTACCTGTGCGAACATAAGCAGCGGCGTCTCCGCAGTATCGTCTTGCCGCTCCATGGCCTGGCAAGTTATCCGAAGATCGTTGTGTTCCTGATCTGTTCGTTTATGTCTTCATTGTTGCTTATCGTTGCATTTTGTTGCCGAATTTTAAAGATGAAAGAAACGTGTTAAAGAGAAATTAGGAATTAAATTACAATGTTGTTGGAGATTAAGGTCGACAAAACCCTCGACTGAACCCTCCACGAGGGTGCCGACTGGAAATAACACTCCACTGGTTCCTCTGGGAACTGGTGTTAGCTAAGGCATTTGTCGAAGACATGTGTTATGGCTCCTCAATAGACTTAACGCATGCCTGAAGCTCCTGTCATGGTCTTAAGGTAACAAGGGCTGGACTAAGGTGTCATGTGACCCGTGCCGATAGTCAGCCTGGCTGGGGGCCCTTATCAAAAATAGCCCAGTCGTAAACGGAGCGGCCGGATACCTGGCGCCCTCCGGTCGTGATAGCCTTACCTGCATAGTGCGGATCTCTGTGCAGGCGGATCACCCTTTCTCCGCAACTCGTGGGAATCAAAACATGAATACAATTAACAATAAAAACACAAACATAAATAACAACAAAAACATAAAAAATAATAAAAACCACAAAAAAATAAAAACAATAACGACGACAGAATCACAGGTTCTTCGACTTCGGCAGCGGCAGGAGCTTCAAAGCCTGGCCAAAGCTTAACACAGACACCGGAGATGGTCACCATGCCAGCCGGTGGACCTTGCGAAGCTGGTCCAAGCAAACCCGTTTTCCACCCGGGCCTTGGGGTAGATGGAGTGATTCCACCATCTCCTGTCACCAAGGAAGCACAGCAGAGCACTAGTGCGGCAGTGCCACCTTCAGGTGCAGGTGTGATGGGGAAACCTTTAACAGCCAGCGTCGCAAGGAAGTTCTCATACGCTGAGAAAAGAAGTGCTGGCAACATCCTTCAGCGTCAAAACGCGGGAGCAGAGGCCAGTCCTTCAGCGGAGTGGGTGGAGAAGGTGGTATGGGCCAAGAGTGTGCTTCCCGCCTACAGCGAGCAGGCACCTAGGGCGCAAGCACAGGCTCAGGCCAAGAGGCAGCGCTTTAGGAGACTCCTGGCCCATCTGCCAAGAAGTCGAGGGTTCGGGTGGGCAAATCCTTCGCCCAAATCGCCAAAGAAAGGATCCTCATTGGGGTCGTTGACCGAGGTGATTCGGGCGGGAGAATTCCCAGGAACCAGTGGAAGTGGGTGGAGACGACACTGGCCAACCGCTGCTTCGAGATGCTGGAGCAGGAACCTGGACCACCACCGGTATGCAAAGATGTCGGATGGTACCAGGGGAGCGTAAAGGTTGCGATGATGAGAGATCTGCAGAGCTCTACAGAGCGGCAGTCTCAAATATCGGCGAGGTATATCCAGGAGCTAAATTGGAGGCTGTTAAGTGGAGCGATATTCCAGTCCGGCCCAGGGCCAGATTGTGAATTCCATCCTCCATCAATGAACCGGAGAAAATCGTAAAGATGCTTCAACGTTGCAACCCGAGTCTCCCCACTCACGACTGGAACGTTGTGAAGGTAGAGGAGATGAAGGGACCAACGAACCAGGTCGTAATCATTCTTAAGAAAGAATCGCTCGCCCCAATTGAGGCCGCTGGTAACGAGCTAAACTTCGGTTTCAGCTCTGTTTCCATCCGGGTATACAGATCGGATACCGCGGCCGGGATAGATAACGGCACCACCACTGTGCCAACTGGGTGAAAGAGAGGCCACCTCTGATGTAGCGTCAGACGACGAGGACGCGAACGTTACAGTGGTGGAGGGACCGTCTTCAGATGTCTGTAAAGATTCTGCAGATAAACCTCCACCACTGTAAAGCAGCCTCTGCTGCGCTGCTACTCCGTCTGGCTGGAGACGGAGCTGACATCGTCCTTGTCCAGGAACCTTGGTTGATTGGTGGTAAGGTTTCTGGACTAGGGACACCAGACTACAAGCTAGTAGTTGCTGAAACGCAAGGTAAAACCCGTACCTGTATTCTTGCCAGAAAACACATGAGTATTTTCTTGCTTCATAATTTTAGCAATGAGGATAATACGGCAGCAAACCTGGAACTCCAGTCAGCTCCGATAAGGTTGCTGTCCTGCTATATGGCCTACGACCACCCGGGCCCTCCACCAGAAGACGTCACGAGAAGTCTAATAAAAGACTGCGAAACGCGAAGTATCAACCTTATCATTGGATGCGATGCCAATGCACACCATACCCAGTGGGGTAGCACAAATACAAACACAGGGGGTGAGTCACTCTAAAACTATTTCCTCAGCACTAACTTAGTTCTAAGTAACAAAGGTAGTGAACCTACTTTTATAATCAAGGACTGGAAGGAGGCCATTGACCTTACCCTAGTATCCTATCCCCTATATGATCTAATCAGCGACTGGAAAGTGGCAGACGATCACTCCTTCTCTGATCACAGATACATCGAATTCTCCCTCAACTTGAGGCACTATAAACCAATACCCTTTATCAATTTGAGAAAGACCAAATGGCCAATATTCACTGCTGTCCTTAAAAAGGCTATCCCAGAGGTAGCACCATAAGGACTTCACTCCACTGAGCGACTGAGTTACCTAGTAAAAACCTTTACTAAGGCTTGCAACTCTGCTTTCAAGGCAGCTTGTTCCATCAGCAGACCTAAAAGGGGAAAGAAACCACCATGGTGGAATCCCAACCTTCAAGAACTTCGCAAGAGCTCGAGAAACCTTTTCAATCAAGCCAAGGCCCCTCTCTTCTAAGCAATCGCAACATAACCTGGGCTATAAACAGCTTTAAACCGTACAAGTCACCTGGACCAGACGTCATTTTTCCTGCCCAGCTACAACAAGCAGGAAACACTGCCATTAACTGGTTACAATCTATCTTTCTAGAAGTTCTCAAAACTGGCCATATCCCTGACGCATGGCGAGTCTCTAAAATAGTTTTCATACCAAAAGCTGGCAAATCATCCCATACGACAGCAAAGGACTTTAGACCAATCAGCCTGTAGTCATTTATGCCCAAAACCTTAGAGCGACTCTTGGCTCTATATCTAATAGCATCCATTCCCCCCCATCTCTTGTCTAATTCTCAACACGCATATCGGAAAGGCAAATCGACGGAACAGCTTTGCACTCCGTAGTCGCCACTATAGAAAAATCCCTTTTGCTCAATGAATACTCCCTCATAGCCTTCCTAGACATCGAGGGAGCTTTTAACAACGTCGTCCCGGAAGCTATCACTGGAGCACTGACAAACTTGGGGATTGAAAGCCGGCTAGTGGGACTCATCGACCAATTGCTCACATGCAGGGTCGTAACGTCCACACTTGGCTCTTCAACACTCACCAGGTTCGTCAGTAGGGGAACACCTCAAGAAGGGGTTCTATCTCCTCTTTTATGGAACCTAGCAGACAACAGGCTGTTATGCGACATAGAGGGTGGAGGCTATCAGGTGGTTGCCTACGCGGACGACGTAGCACTTATTTTCACGGGAAAATTCCCTCAAACACTATGCGACTTGATGTCAGTCAAGCTACAAAAACTGGTCACCTGGGCCGATGAGTGTGGCCTGGGAGTAAACCCAGCCAAAACGGAACTTGTACTTTTCTCTAGAAAATACAAAATTCCAACTCTAATACCCCCAAAAATAAAAGACTCCGTCCTTTCCTTCAGCGAAAGCGCCAGATACTTGGGTTTAATTCTGGACAGGAAGCTGGACTGGAAAATTAACACGCAAGATAGATGTAGAAAGGAAACAGTTGGACTCTTCGCTTGCAGGAAAGCGATCGGCCTGAAATGGGGTGATTTCGCCACTCTCCAGACCAGTTCGGAACCCCTGTCTCGAAATAAAAAGCCACGTGCTGCTGGTGCTGACCGAGTCGATTTCTCAATCTTAGTTTTATTCCGCCACGACGTTGTTCCGTCGAGATTTTCAAGAGAAGAGAGAGCTTGTGCAAAAAACTCGTGAAATGTAATCGAAATATCGATAAAAATCTTACATACAATGACATCAAAAATATCGTACTTTCTGCTTGTATATCTAAGTGATGCCAGATCATCAATTAACAATTCAGTTCATTCTATTAATCTATTAACAATTCAATATAAAAATCATTTTAATTAATCTTTCAGCGTAATTTAACTTGGCCTTATTTCGGCGCCAACATACTCCCGGCCTTGGAAGCTTCTTCCAAAATTTCTTGATCTCTATCCGTGATGGGTAATGGGCAGATCTTGTGTACGTTCCTTTTGAAGAAACCCGTTTTGGTTTTGATCGTGACAACACGAACTGATCCAGCACCCGGGTGGACCTCAGACACACGGCCCAGCGCCCATTGCCCTGGGGGTATATTGTCCTCTCCAATTAATACCATAGTTCCTTGTTGAAGATTGTTGCAGCTAGACGCCCACTTGCTCCGTTCCTGCAGTAACGTCAGATATTCTAAAGACCACCGTCTCCAAAAGGCATGATGCATCGCAACGATTCTTTTCCATCGATTTATTGCCGACAACTTGAGAATCGCTTCATCAAATGGTTCAGCAATGGAATTCAGCGGTCGACCGATTAAAAAATGACCAGGCGTCAGCGCCTCAAAGTCATTAGGATCTGACGACAGCGGCTGAAGCGGTCGCGAATTCATCACTGCCTCTGCTTGTGAGACGGCTGTGGCCAGTTCTTCATAATTTAGCGCTGTGCCATTGAAGCTTCGCACTAACAACTGCTTTGCTACCTTAACAGCGCTTTCCCAAAGACCCCCGAAATGGGGCGATCGGGGTGGTATGAAATGGAAATTGACTCCGAGATGGCTGCACCGATCCACAATTTGATGTTTGTTACTGTCGTTCCATAGCAAGTCTACCATCGCCTTTAGTTCCCGCGAAGCACCGACGAAATTTGTGGCATTGTCACAAAATAATTCTCGGCTGAGCCCGCGGCGCGCAAAAAATCGCTTAAGGGCTGCGATGAAGGCATTTGTGCTGAGATCCGATGCAAGCTCCAGGTGACAAGCCTTGGTTAGGAAGCACACGAACACACATAGGTACACCTTGACAGGCCGGCGTCCACGTTGATTAAAGTGCATCCATAACGGTCCAGCGTAATCCAGTCCAGCTCGTTCGAAGGGATGCAAGCCTTGCTGGACTCGACTTGCTAGATTAATGCCTCTGTTGCGTATAAACTGTGAAAGCAACTTCCAAGAAGGCAACTGGAGGCAATCATATTCGCTGTCCCATTTCTCTAATGTTTCTTCGTCTAGCTTATTTTGGACCAAGTGGAACAACAGTACCTCTAAGATCTCACTCTCGCTGCCTAGTGATCGCAGCGATTCCAATCGAGCATTAACAGCGTCAACTAACCCTCTAAGCGAATCTGAATTTGCATGCTTAATGGGACTAATGCTGAAAAGCTCGTGAACATGGGCCTTAACAATTATGGCCTTATTCTCAAAACGGTCCTTGAGCAGCTGCAGCGCCTTTCGGTAGTTGTCAGCTGTTAGTTCTAAGCATTCGATTGTTTGCATAGGAATAGGGCCTAGACAAGATTTTAGATGAACAAATTTAGAGAGCTCATCGACATCGTTGTCTGATTCGATCAAGGTACTAAACGTGTTAAACCAACTAGTCCATTCTATAACCATTCCATTGAATTCCGGTAATTTCAATTTGGGCAATTTACCAGATCGGGAACTTGTAGCAGGAACTGACAACGTTGAGTTAGCAGATGGATCTGCTCCTCCTATAGAATGACGCCCTCTTTGGGTTAACTGCGTTAGTATTTTTGCCTTAACTTCGCAATAGATATCTTCTATCTCGTGGCGAGTCTCAAATTCCAATGCATCTTCACTACCGTTTTCTATTTGCTGTTGAACACTGCATAGTTGCGTGAAGATGGACTCGATCAAACTCAATCGCGCTTCTAACTCTGCGGCAACCATTGACACGCAATTGCTAAGTATATAGCTCTTGTTTCGATTCAAAGATACCATCAAACTTTCACGCGACAAGTGAAACTCTGACTCTTTATTTCCTCTCTTTGGCGGCATTTTTGCGAATTAATTTTATATAAACTATACGAGCTTATGTGCTTCACTATAATGACTCCAACGATGCGCCTAACTATAAGTTTCAAACCGACTTAACGAATATCTACAACACAGTCTCCAAAAAGTCTCCAACTATGCGAAGAACGAATAAATGAGCAATGCAAACCTAACTGTACGTTATACTTGTGTGTGTTTATTGTATACCTCCTTTATAGGAAACAGCAGCAATGTGAGAGCGCAGCAGCAGTTTTACGTCTACCGTAACTTTGACTTAACTGTTTATCCGTTTTTTGCTGCTGAGCTTTTCTCATGCGCTTTCAAGATCAAATGAGGGTTCTTATTTATGTAGACTGTTTCTACATATGTACATAAACTAACCAAATCACTACTAATTAATCAAGCACTGCCTATCTCTCACGACTGTACCTTTCCACTCACAAACATGCCAATATGCCGATCACTTAATTTTCTTTTAATTAAGCCAACTTTACACACACATCGAACTATAACACAGACGTGCCGTGCACTTGTTTCTGGAAGCACCAGGCCGTACAGTACTCACAGTCTGATGACAGAGCCGACACTGTAGCTTCGAACTCGCTGTCAGTTTTAAGTCTCCGTGTTGCTTCTGATGCAAGATAACCTTTAGCTCCAACGATGAGCTCCAATGGGACATGAACCTTTTCCAAGAAGTCCCTGCTCGGGCGCCATATGATTTCGCCACTCTCCAGACCAGTTCGGAACCCCTGTCTCGAAATAAAAAGCCACGTGCTGCTGGTGCTGACCGAGTAGATTTCTCAATCTTAGTTTTATTCCGCCACGACGTTGTTCCGTCGAGATTTTCAAGAGAAGAGAGAGCTTGTGCAAAAAACTCGTGAAATGTAATCGAAATATCGATAAAAATCTTACATACAATGACATCAAAAATATCGTACTTTCTGCTTGTATATCTAAGTGATGCCAGATCATGAATTAACAATTCAGTTCATTCTATTAATCTATTAACAATTCAATATAAAAATCATTTTAATTAATCTTTCAGCGTAATTTAACTTGGCCTTATTTCGGCGCCAACATGGGGCATGTCGCCATATATCGTCCACTGGCTATACATAGCTATAGTCAGACCGATACTACTATATGGTATAGCAATATGGTGGCCTGCCTTAACAAAGCGGTCCATAAACAAAAAGCTCAACAAAATTCAAAGGAAGGACACAAAACCTGGCGAAGCTCTAGACGCCATACTTAACATACAGCCAATCAGGCAAGTAAGCAAAAATATTGCCACAGCAATTCGACTGAGAGACTCTAACTCTTGGACAGAATGCTCAACAGGGCACTCCTTAAGGATAACCAAATAGTTCCTTCTAGAACCGACTACTGTATGCCAATAGAGCATATTGAAACTCCCTTTCAAACAACCATTCCCCACAGGGAAGAATGGTCATCACATACCCCAGGACAAAGTGGGGCCATATCCTTCTACACAGATGGTTCAAAGTTGAACAATCAAGTGGGTGGAGGGGTATACTCTCAGGATCTAAATATACAGGTCTCTTTTAGGCTACCTGACCATTGCAGCGATTTCAAGCCGAAATCCTGGCTATAAATGAAGCCTTAAAACTCCTAAGGGAATCCCAAGTCAATTCGGGCCGTATTAACATATACAGTGAAAGCCAAGCAGCTATCAAGTCTATAGAATCGACCACAACTAATTCCACCTCAGTTTCGAATTGCCGCAAATCTCTACATGAGATGGCTGAGCATTTCGACATTTCCCTAATATGGGTACCAGGGCATCAGGACATTACAGGAAACTTTATAGCTGATGAACTAGCCAGGAAAGGTACAACAGTACACCTCCTTCCTGACAAGGAGGATACGCGTAGGCCACTGGCGACCTGCAAGCTACTACTTCTAGCCCAATCTATAACAGTTAGCGAAAACCGATACCATTGTCGTGTCGCGAGGCAAACCTGGCCTCACCTGAATAAGACTCGTTCCAGTATTCTATGTAAACTAAGCAGAACAGACTGTTCTGCAGTAGTAAGAGCACTGACAGGACATTGGCTGGTAGGCATCCACGCCACACGGCTGAATGCCCCATACAATGATTTCTGCAGGAGCTGTAGAGACGAAGAAGAAATTGAATCACCCAAACATTTCTTCTGCTCTTGTCCCGCATTGAGTAATAGAAGACTCCAAACCCTGGGAAAACCATTTCTCTCCACTTTAGGTGAACTTGCCTCAATTACACAGCGCAAAATCGCTAAATTTTTTCACCTATCAAACTGGATGCCCTACTGAGTGACATGTCACCACAAAGGTTGAAGGGAGCCCTAGATCCGCGGTACCACAATGGGCCCAACTGTGGCCTAAGTGAGTCGTAGAATCGACAGCCGCTCTAACCTTACCCTAACCTTCCAACCAAACAAACACAATTCGCGCTGCAAGTAAATTTGCTCGCTTTTTCACTTCACGTGGCAACTCTAAATCAGCTGACTTTGATTGAGCTTCACCCATTAAGGGTAGTCCCGAAAAAAATACAAAAAAAATTTCTGTTTCTCCTGAGTATTCGAGTTGGGAAATCAAAAAAAATTTAAGATTTCGAACAATAATTAATTGGACTTTATGCAATATATCAGACTTTTTTACCATTGTGCAGGCGGGAATTCTGGCTTTTTTTTTTTTGGTTAGAAATAATTGACTTATTTCGGCATTTTTGTTAATGCTTCCAATGGTTACATAAAAAGTATAATAAAGTAGCAACTTGAATTTTTCTCTTATTAAAATATAATGGTGTTGTTGATTGAGTGAAAGTCACGGTTTCCTGGGTGATCCGTATAGAACCTGAAACAACTGGAAGCTAAGCCAGTGATCGAACAGCAAGTGGTGTGTGCATTGAGGTTGCGGCTGAAGGATGCAGACGCTTTATCTGCGGTAAATTGCAGTCCAAACTTCTTAATTCCCGGTTTTTTAGGAAACGGAAACACTCAACTCACACTAAGTCTGTATTTGTAAGCGAAGCATCAGCTGGCCTTGTCGCTCTGGAAAACAGCTGATCGGGGAGCAGCACTGGTAGTAACCCTGTCATTACTGCAAGCAGACTTTACTAGCAAGCAGTGTTACAAGCATGTATACCACAAAATTTTTTCACTTGCGTATTCCATATAAGCCAACAACTGCGAAATGGCAGGAAAAGGAGGATTAGCGCGTACTCCGCCAACTGGGTCATATCAGATAACAGACTCTCAGACTTTAAAAAGAGGAAGAATGGATGACAGCATGGGAAGATCACCAGAAGAACCAACAATAAACGATCTCATGGAGGTACTCAAAAATGTGGCCACTAAAAATTACATATCAGGAAAAAAGTAAAGGAGGAGCTGGGAAATTTTTTGAAACAAACTAAGGAGTTAGCTAAGGAGAATGAATTTCTAAAGCAAGAAGTTGCCAACCTAAAGGCAGAGAAAATGATAAATTGATCATAAATACTCTAGCAGAACAACAAAAATAGAAAAATATTCTCATATAAGGTATGAAAACAGACAAAAATTCCAGAAATGCAGTAATAACACTATTAAGAGAGAACCTCAATATAAATAAATGCGAAAGTCAATGGAGTTAGAAAGCTGTACGACAGAAATGGTAAAATGGGAGTGGTTGTGGAATGCGAAACATAGGATATGGCTACACAAATCTGTAAAGATGCACCAAAACTTAAGGGAAGAAATATATATGTGGAACGATATCACTAGGCAACAAATTGCAACTTTTTTCTTCTGAATTGGACCAAACCAATTTTTTTGGATAGATTTGGGGTCCCAAACACTGAAAAACATTTTTTTTTTTCTATGGCAGAATTTTTTTTTTTAGAATTTTTTGAAATTTGGCTGTTTTTTTAATGCTTTTTTTTAGAGGTACGCCCACTTTTGTCATCATTACACCCGAATGCCAAAACCGATATTCAAAAGCTTTACTTTTCCTGAAAGCTAATGAATATACCTATAATTTATCTATACACAGTCAAAGATTAAAGTTAGTAGTTTAAGAGCTATTAATTTTTGAATTAAGAAAATGTTGTTTTTTTTAAGCTTTTTTTTTTTTTTTAGCTTTTTTTTGTTTTTAAATTCAAGGAAAACTCGAAAAAAAATCTGAACTTGGGTTCAGATTTTTTTTGCAAAGCTGCATTATTTGAGCGTCGTTTAAGATATGTCTTATGAAAACCTGTGGAGAGACGGCGATATAATATTTTTTTGTGTCTAGGCATGTTTTTGTCGACTTTTTTGACTTCCTCTTAGAGTGGCATAACGTTTTGTATGAAAATTTGTTGTGTTTTTTGAGATATCCTAACCAATTTTACAGGAAATCAATTTGATGTTGTTTTACGCATTATGACTAAATTTGGTTGAAATCGGTCAACTATATCATATAGCTGCCATAGGAACGATCGGTTGAAAATCCACCTTTAGTATGGAAAACTGTTTTTATTTTCTAAGATATTTTAATCGAACTCACAAATTGTGTACTCCATGTTGTCCTTTACATCTTTATTAATTTTGGTTCGAATCTGCCTACTATATCATACAGCTGTCATAGGACCGATCGGTCTAAAAACAAGTTTTAGTATGAAAAACTTTTGTGTTTTTTGAGATATCTTAACTAAACTGATATAATACGAATATAAGTTAGTCTTATGCATCCTGACCAAAGTTGGTTCAAATCGGTCAACTATATCATATAGCTGTCATAGGACCGATCGGTAGAAAATCATGTTTTAGTATTAAAACTTTTTTGTTTTTGGAGAAATCTCAATAAAACTCATAAATTGGGTATCTTTAATTGCCTCTCATATTCTTATAAAATTTTGTTGAAATCGGACCACTATATCATATAGCTGCCATAGGAACAATCGATACGAACGGTCGATAAGCAACCTTTAGTATGAAAAACTTTTTTGTTTTTTAAGTTATCTGTACCAAAGTTACAAGTTATAAGCCTTTTATTGCCTTATACAACCTGTCCAAATTTGGTTGGAATCGCATCACTATAACATATAGCTGCCATGGGACCGTTCAGTCGAAAATCAACCTTTGCGTCAAAATTCTTTCATTGCTTATATGCTAATAACTTAGTCGTTCTTCCATAGACTTAACGTTAAACATACCAAACGATGGGTAATTAATATAGCTTTATATATAAAAACAAATTTAATAGTTCAGATGACCATCTTAAATTTAGTTTAGTTAAAATATCTCAAATAACAAAAAAGTTTTTAATTTTAACACTTTAGTTTCCGCCGATTGTTCCTATGGCAGCTATATGATATAGTTGACCGATTTCAACCAAATTCAGTCATAATGCGTAAAACTAAATCAAATTAATTTCCTGTAAGTTTGGTTAGGATATCTCAAAAAACACAACAAATTTTCATACAAAACGTTATGCCACTCTAAGAGGAAGTCAAAAAAGTCGACAAAAACATGCCTAGACACAAAAAAATATTATATCGCCGTCTCTCCACAGGTTTTCATAAGACATATCTTAAACGACGCTCAAATAATGCAGCTTTGCAAAAAAAAATCTGAACCCCCGTTCAGATTTTTTTTCGAGTTTTCCTTGAATTTAAAAACAAACAAGGGGGCTCCGCCCCCTGCTCGCTTCGCTCGCCTACCCCCGGCTCGCTTCGCTCGCGATGAGGTGCGGCTACAGTCGAGCACGCTCGACAGTAGAATACCCTGAGCCCAGGTACTCTTTTATTAAAGTTGATTTTCGACCAATTGTTCCTGTGGCAGCTATATGATAATTGGAACCGATTTGAACCAAATCTGGTCAGAATGTACAAAACCAACCTAAATGCATATTCTATCAGTTTGGTTAAGATATCTCAAAAAACCAAAACATTTTTCATACTAACACTTACTTTTCGATTGAACGTCTCTATTGCAGCTATATGATATAGTGGTCCGATCTGAACCAAATTTGGCCAGAATATATGAGACGAACTTAAATGTTCATTCTATCAGTTTGGTTAGGCTATCTCTAAAAACAAAAAACTTTTTCTTACTTAAACTTGATTTTTGACTGAGCGTCTCTATGGCAGCTATATGATATAGTGCCCCGATTTGGACCAAATTCGGTGAGGATGTATAATACCAGCCCAGATGCATATTCTAACAGTTTGGTTACGATATCTCAAAAAACAAAAAACTATTTCATACATATGCTTGATTTTCGGCAGAGCGTCTCTATGACAGCTATATCATATAGTGGGCCGACTTTAACCAAATTTGGTCAGGATGTATAATACCACCCCAAATGTATATCGTGTGAGATTGGTTGAGATATTTCAAAAATTAAAGAAGCTTTTCATACTAAAACTTAATTTTCGATGTATCGTTCCTATGGCAGCTATATTATATAGTTGTCCGATCCAAAAATAAAAACAAACTTGATCTGCGTACGGTATCCAGGAACCTACATTCCAAGTTTGAAGTCTCTAGCTCTTATGGTTTCTGAGATCGACGCGTTCAAACAGACGGACAGACGGACAGACAGACGGACAGACAGACGGACATGTCTCAATCGACTCGGCTGTTGTTCCTGATCAAGAATATATATACTTTTGGGGGTCTGCCACGCCCCCTTCTGCCTGTTACATACATTCTGCCAAATGCATTATACCCTTTTTTGCCCATTTTTAATGGGCTCAGGGTATAAAAAAAGCTAAAAAACAAGGGGGCTCCGCCCCCTGCTCGCTTCGCTCGCCTACCCCCGGCTCGCTTCGCTCGCGGTGAGGTGCGGCTACAGTCGAGCATGCTCGACAGTAGAATACCCTGAGCCCACGTACTCTTTTATAAAAGTTGATTTTTGTTTGTTCCTACGGCAGCTATATGATATATGGAACCGGTTTGAACTAAATCTGGTCAGAATGTACAATACCAACATAAATACATATTCTAGCAGTTTGATTAAAATATCTCAAAAAGCAAAAAACTTTTTCATACTAAGACCTAATCTTCGATTGAGCGTCTCTATTGTAGCTATATGATATAGTGGTCTGATTTGAACCAAATTGGGTCAGGATGTAAATTACCAGCCGAGATGCATATTCTATCAGTTTGGTTCTGATATCACAACAAAAACTTTTTCATACTAAAACTTGATTTTCGATGTATCGTTCCTATGGCAGCTATTTGATATAGTGGTCCGATTTGAACTTTATTTGGTCAGGATGTGGAATACCAGCCCAGATACATATTCTATCAGTTTGGTTCTGATATCTCAACAAACAAAAAACTTTTTCATACTAAAACTTGATTTTCGATGTATCGTTCCTATGGCAGCTATATGATATAGTGGTCCGATTTGAACTTTATTTGGTCAGGATGTAGAATACTAGCCCAGATACATATTCTATCAGTTTGGTTCTGATATCTCAACAAACAAAAAACCTTTTCATACTAAAACTTGATTTTCGATGTATCGTTCCTATGGCAGCTATATGATATAGTGGTCCGATTTGAACTTTATTTGGTCAGGATGTAGAATACTAGCCCAGATACATATTCTATCAGTTTGGTTCTGATATCTCAACAAACAAAAAACTTTTTCATACTAAATTTGATTTTCGATGTATCGGTCCTACGGCAGCTATATGATATAGTGGTCCGATTTGAACCCTATTTTATCAGGATGTAGAATACCAGCCCAGATACATATTCTTTCAGTTTGGTTCTAATTTCTCAACAAACAAAAAACTTTTTCATACTAAAACTTGAATTTCGATGTATCATTTCTATGGCAGCTATATAATATAGTGGTCCGATCCAAAAATAAAAACAAACTTGATCTGCGTACGGTATACAGGAACCTACATACCAAATTTGAAGTCTCTAGCTCTTATGGTTTCTGAGATCGACGCGTTCAAACAGACGGACAGACAGACAGACGGACAGACGGACAGACAGACGGACAGACAGACGGACATGGCTCAATCGACTCGGCTATTGATCCTGATCAAGAATATATATACTTTTTGGGGTCTGCCACGCCCCCTTCTGCCTGTTACATACATTCTGCCAAATGCATTATACCCTTTTTTGCCCATTTTCAATGGGCTCAGGGTATAAAAATTAATAGCTCTTAAACTACTAACTTTAATCTTAGACTGTGTATAGATAAATTATAGGTATATTCATTAGCTTTCAGGAAAAGTAAAGCTTTTG
>OX596006.1:12372584-12515133 GCA_951394115.2 Drosophila phalerata | reverse complement strand
CCGACGACGCAGCTCTGGTGCTAGCTGGGATGGTTCCACTGGATCTACTAGCCGAGGACGCCAGGCGCAATGGCGACCCAGCTTTCAAAAGAGATGTAACGTTGACGAGATGGCAGGAGATATACAGAGCTACTTCCAACGGCAGATGGACGAAGCGCATCGTCCCGGACATACGGCCGTGGGTGAGTAGAAAATACGGACAAACCGACTTCTACTTGACTCAGTTACTGACAGGACATGGTTGTTTTAAATCATATTTATATAAGTTAAGGCACGAGACGGACCCGTTTTGCACACACTGTGCACGGGTCATTGAAGACGCAGAACATGTCCTTTTTGTCTGTCCTAGATTCTCTGCAGCATGGAAAGAGCTAAGCCTAAGTATTGGAAGGCACTTTATAGTCACTGACTTTATAGACATCCTACTTAGCTCGCAAGCAATTGGGTCGATGTAACCCACATGACAGTAGAGATCAAGAAATCCTTGCGTAGCGCTAAAAAACAGCGTAATTCGAATTCGAACTCTTTATGAGACTCTAGACGTGGCTTTCATGCCATCTCAGACAGCGCAATAAGCAGCAGCACACAGCGCTACAGACTGCAATAAATCCAGTGAGACACAGTCAGGAGAAGACAGTCGCAAGAGCACACACACCAATACACACAATCATAGTCCAGCAGAGTGAGTCCGTCCCTGCGGGTCGCTTGGCGCATCTCTGTACCCTATGCGCGTCAAGTGCCCAGGTAGATCACAGTCCTCCAGTTAGGATAAGCAGATGCACCCCTGTCCCGTTGCCTTCATTGTGAATTGCTATGCAGTCTCCATACACCGGCTGCAGCTTGTTTGAGCTGCACACACACACTCACGTAAAAGAAACACAGCAACTCACCCGTCTTCAAAGACCATCCTGCATGCATCCTGTAGATAGAATTAAACATATCAATTAAGCCAAATTTGTTTAAACGTATGCGTCGTTTATCTGTTTTACATTTTCTTATTACATATATTATACTCATAGCTATTATTCCAATGATTATAAGTGTTAAAGACGTGTGTCCGGTTACATTGTGAAATTCTATGTTTCTTAGCTTAAATTTATTATTTTTTTGTTCTTCTAGTAATATTTTAATTTTTATCAAAATCTTCTGTATTGTTAATCAACTTATTTGTTATTGGTCTTATTTGAGTAAGATGTTATTTGCTAATTTGATTTGATACTTCACAGGAGTTATCAGTTACACTCTTCCAGGCCCAATTTCCCTTGCATAGCAGATGTTTGTTGGATTGCAAGTTACATGACGCTAACTGGGTGGCTGATATCAAAGAATAGATATCCTGGTTGAAGTTATATACTAGATATTCAGCCTTTATTTGCACCATGACTGTTCTTTTATGTTTTACAATAGGAATTGGGACAAGTCGGTAAACAGTTGCAGATTCCTGGTTAAATAGTGGAATCTCGGCATGTATTTCTTTGATCGCATTGATTTCCTTTTTCAGCTGGGACGGTTCAAGTAGCTGTGGGTTGATTCTTCCATGATTCAGGTCGATGAATAAGTTCGTGATTGCTGATTGTATATTTTCGCAGTTTTCTATCAACTGAATAATTTGTAATAGCATAATTTGATATGATAGCGCCATTTGATTTATATATATTTTTTCCGCTATGTCGTTACGAAGTCTTTGAATCTCGTTATCCATTGCAGTGAATTGCTTGTTGACGTCGTCCGTAGTTTTCTTTAATATATTTAGGGTCGAGTCTATAATCGACGTTTGTTTCTTGTACATTTTATGAAGATCTTGTTGGTTGTCAAATACATTTTGGATGTTGGATTTTAACATTGTCCGGTCGTCGGCATCCATTGTTCCAAATAGAATGTGATGTATTGACCCAACAAATTCAAAGGGGGCTCGTCTCTTTCTTTTTATTTTTAGTAGTAATTCGTTGTTGTTTTTTAGTTGCGAATATCTAAAGGCCATGGCTTGAGTCATCATGTGACATGCTCCTTCGAATTGAACTAAATATCTGCAGTTAATTGATATTTCCTCGATATATCCATTTATTCTGTTCAACTCTAATATATATGGTTCCAGATTGTAATGAATAATCACGTTCCATTTTGATAAAATTGTGTCCAGTTTTCCTTGAACGTCTAAATACATCATTGCGTCCTTGTCAATGGGTGCCACTTGCACTTGCTCCAGTTTTGTTGTGTTAACGCTCGCGACGTTGTTTATTAAGGTAAGGATAAGTAAAAAGCTTAATATGGAATCTAATGTACTTGGTTCGTTCCTGAGGGCTACTTTATTCTTTTCTCTATTTGTTTTCAATGGACAAATTTTTCCATGTATCCCTGGGTGACATTCTTCAATTTGTATAAGTGGCCGTTTTGCAGGTCCTGTTATCAGGTATCTGTTTTTCCATTTTGGCCAAAAGTTTATTTTTATTTTTGATATTAATTTCCAATGTTCTGTTAATGAAACTATATTATCCTGTCTGCCCTCGATAGTAGCTAACGTTGGTCTCCCAATTATTAAGTGCCTTGAAGTCAGAAAATCATTACATTCATCGGTGTAGTTCATTGGATATAATGCGCGCAGTGTGCTGTCTTCAGTTATTCTTTTCAATTGATGATTTACCGGTTTTAGTTAGCTTCCCAATTTCTTCTATTTTGGGAACTTGCCGGCGGGAAAAAGTCTGATCTTTGATTATTATAAGAAATTTTGAAGAAGCCTTTTGCTTTGTAACTTTATAGTTTGCCATTTCTCTCATTTTTTTCGTGTTATTTTCGAGTTTATATTCTTTCATATGATTGTTGATGGGACATTCTTTCTTATTTTGACTTGTAAGATTTTTGTCTTGAAGCGATCTCTTTTGTATATCTTCAACTACGGGTACCTTTACTATGAGTCTGCTATACTCATGATTTTTTGTTGTGTCCTTGACGAGGTCCATGCAGCTCTCATCTTTGGAGGACATTTTTGATTGTGTAACTTCACCAATTTTACATAATTTCTCTACATTGACCGCTGGTTGTAATTTTGTAGATTCGACTTTCTTTCCTGCTCCAGATAGAATCCATCCAAGTTTTGTGCGTTGTCCTAAGACATTGTCTTCTTGTTTAAGACCATTTGTAAGAATTTCCGCAAAAATATCCGCCCCAATTAGAATATCAATCTGACTTCGCTTATTGAATGTGAGATCTGCCAGAACTTCATTTGTCCAAACCTCTTTATTGTACTCAAATGATAGTGAAGGTTCAGGACTTACCACCTTTGTTAATACTAATGCGTCGGCTTTAAATGTGTTGTTGCTTGGAAACCGTGGACGAATTCTCAATTTCACGATTGCTTTAGATAGTCCAACTAGATTTGCTCCAAGTCCATATATTTCTGTTAGCCTTTTTCGTTTCGTTAACTTAAGCTTTTGTGCTGCTTCCTCGGTAATAACTGTGGTTTGCGATTCTTGGTCCAGTAGTGCTCGACAGATGATCCATTCTCATGTGTTTGACAATACTTCAATTTGAAATCTAGGCGTCATTGTCGTTTTCGTTTTATCTTCAAAATGCAGTAATTCGTGATGGTTTTCATTGCATTTCTTACAGGTTTCTTGGCATGGCTGGCAAATTGAGAATTTGTGGATTAAGCATCTGAAACATATACGTTCAGATCGAACAAAATCCTTCCATTCTACTGGCTTTAGAGTTTTAAACTTTTCGCAGTTGAGTATGTTGTGTCCTGCTATTTTACAGTACTGGCATACATTATCTACCGTCGTACTCATTATTTTTGGGTGTTCCTTGTAGCTTCTTGGTCTTGCCGCCTGAATTGTTTGTACTAACGTACCAACGTCTGAATTTCCTTCGTTTTATTAGAGGCGATTTCATACTGTTGTAGTCCTTGCCGATCAAACTTTCTGATTAGAATGCTCGCAATGAATGACTCTGCATCCTTTACTGGGATTCCCATTCCTGTTATTGCGTGTAGACTCTTGTTCGTTGTATCTAACATGTTCTGAACACTTTTATCAGACTCACTATTCATATTTGGCAGGTCTAAAATGCGATTCCAGTGGCTCGAAAATAGTTTCCTCGAATTCTCGTATCTGTTCTTTAGAATACTTAAGGCTGTGTCGTAATTCTCGGTGCTGATGTGTAAGTGCCTTATCAATTGAGCCGCTTCTCCTTTTACAAGTTCCTTTAGTCGTATAAATTTCGACTTTGTATCCAACTCGACATTCGTGTCTACCATTTGAGTGAACACATCCGAAAAACTGGACCATGAAGTAATATCTCAAAAAAACGCCGAAATTTCCACGGGTTTCAGCTGTATTCTTTGTTCCGAAGGCTTGTTCTCTGTGAGCCATCGTATTTTTTCATTTTGATCCCGTATTGAAGAACTGGCTTGGCCATGTTTCCATAATTCCTTAAACAGTTCTGTTAGTCGATCGAAATCTTCTTTGATTTCGTCATAATCATTTTGGTGCTGTTTATGATTTTCTCCAGCACGATTCATCGTTCTTTGCAGCGTGCGAGCTGCTCGGTTAAATTCTTCTGATCGTATTTCATTTTCTTCTATTTCATTTATCATTGTCTCATTCAATGATTTCCTAATTGTCTTCTTATTTAACTCGGCCATTATTCTATTTTTGATTGCTTGAGTTTTTTCGTACGGTTCTTTTCCAAAGTATTCGCCTGTCAACAGCGATTCATTTGCACGCAAAGCTTGATGCTGTGCTTTGAACAATTCCCATTGTTCCTGAACTTTTGTAGCCCAATTCAGACTGGGCTGCAGACTGACTTGCCCCTAATGCGTTCAATTGCTCCCGGGTGTAAACCATTTTTACATATGTTAATATAATTCTTTATTTCTTTTTTTTTTTTTTATTATTTATTTTACAATATATTTTTTCTTAACTTCTCTTTTTTTAACGCCCAGATGTTGTAAAGATTTGGGTGTTTCTTGTTGTTTGCTGGCTGCTCTCCGCGTTTTCAGCTACAATTTCCAGATAATATAAAGTCCTGGTTGCTGCTTGTTCTTGTGATTGCTCATAACCACTTAAACGGCTTGCTTGTGCTCTCTGTGGTTACGCCGAACCGTACTCAGACTTGAAGCCGTAGTTTTTCGGAACAGGATTCCCACGTCGCTGACAGGTTCCCGCGCCGCCCGTTGTTTTTATCTTTTGGCGCTGCTGTGGTTCAGTTTTTACCACTTAGCTAACGGTTTTCCGCTGTTTGCTCGTGTTCTCTGTGGTTACACCGAACCGTACTCAGAGTTGGAGCCGCAGTTTTTTGGGACAGGATTTCCTCGTCGCCTTCTTTAGCGATCGTTGACAGGTTCCCGCGCCGCCCGTTGTTTTTATCTTTTGGCGCTGCTGTGGTTCAGTTTTTACCACTTAGCTAACGCTTTTCCGCTGTTTGCTCGTGTTCTCTGTGGTTACGCCAAACCGTACTCAGAGTTGGAGCCGTAGTTTTTTGGGACGGGATTTCCTCGTCGCCTTCTTTAGCGATCGTTGTCAGGTTCCTGCGCCGCCGCCTTTTTCAGCTCTGATTCCCACGCCGCTCTTTTCCTGCGTCGCTCAGTGCTGATTCCTTCGCAGATCTGTCGCCTGCGTCGCTTGTTGTTGCTCTGCTGCCTTCCGTCCAGTCCCACGCTGCAGTCGCACGTAGTTTGCCGGAGAATTATATGTGTATTTTATTTTTATTTCCCTAGCTGCGCCACAATGCACGACAGGTGCTATCTATGGACTTGTTTCCATGATACCGATTAAAGCATCTACTGGAAGTGGCAGTCACTAAGCAAAATTGCTCGAAGGACCATATGCATGCAAATCTGCACTTGAACTCTGTCGCGATGTTAGTCGCAACTTCGGAACTAGTATGTAAGCACGCTTGCCAATCCCTAACTAAAACACTCACGCGTTGGTTTAAGAACTGACATTGTTTATTGAATTGTATGGGGTTTTATAGATTATCTTATGTACTAATTAGACAGAGTTCGATATAGTGTTGACAATGTTTTGGCTTACTCTTATCATTATATATCTGTGATCTTATATACTATTAGGATAAATTTGACATGGTGTTAAAGTATGTTTGACTCCTTCTTACTTATTGTTCCTTATTATTTAGAGTGAGTTTACCATAGTGTTAACGTGTACTTCTTATCTATTTTGAGCATACAGGTTCTCACAGTAGTCTATTATTTCTGAGCGCCAGGATTGCGACCCATGTGGTAATTCTACGCTGTAGTGACCCTTTCAAGTGATTTGTGTTCCAAATCTGTCACGCATCTCAAGGGCTGTTCAAGCCGTATGTTCATTTATGAACAGCACTATATACATAACATTTATATATTCACGCACTACACATATAACAACATACATTCATATTATATTACTTACATTTAATATCAATACTTACCTGTATATTAAGCAATAACTTGCACACTTTGTATATTTTTCCGCAATAAATTTGCTCGCGCCACCAGCGGTTGTGGGGTTGCCAGACTGGTAGAATTAAAATATTGTTTGCAATTTTTGTTAAGGGTATTCCGTTTATTGTCGTTAGTTGTGAAACATGTTAAGTATTGAGTACGAGCACGAACACGAAATATCTAAATATTATAAATTAAGATGTTAGAAATTAATTATAGCTATAATAATAATTAAACATTATAACGATATTTAAAATTATTTGTTAATTAATTCGGGTGAGATGGATATGTGGTGAGGTTGGGTAAAGCTTGGATTAGGGAGTTGGCACAAACTATCGAAAGCCGACTATAGGTTGGAAGGGCGATCGTTGAGATGAATGGTGACATCGGTTCACCTAATCCTTGCCAGCAGCTGTCCGTGAAGGTGTCATGAAACCAAAGTCTGCATTTGATTCCAATTAGTAAAAATATAAATTATTGTTACCCGACTCGCCAAATATCGATGGTCGTACTCATCCCTGGGTATACCGATAGTTAGCCGGGAAATCGATCTGCGATTGATAAGTCGGTTTATAACAAATGGCGCCCAAAGGAAAATAATGCGAGGATGCAGAATTCCACCTTAAGCAGGAGGCCAATATTGATTTTATTTGCAATAGAAAGTATCGGTGTTTTTTTCCAGCACATATCGGGCAGCCATTTTTGATAGGACCGCGGGGAGGACCACAATGCCTCACCCGTCGCTGCCACGGCTGGGTTGTCCGGTATCGTACTTGGGTAAAGATGTCGATAGTTAGTAGTCAGGCCTTGGAACTGGTCCCACAATATAACCGATATATCTAATCTGCGTTGCCGTTCCTACCCCGACGAAGTTCAAATTTTTGACATTTTTTAAAGTTTCAATATGTATATATACATGCCGATATATCGGTATGTGCATATATGTAGAGCTTGCTAGGGAAAACCAGCACTGTGGTCCACGTTTTGGATTTTTTTTGCCATAACACTGGTTGTCCAGTCTGGTCAGTGTCTAGTATCCCTACCGTTCCAAGGCCAAAATAATGCCGACGTGTTAGTAGGAATATGCTGGCAAGCGGCCACAACGATTATTACCGACAATTACTCACACCCACCAAAATTCAATTTTGTTTGTTTGTCAGCTATCTATTTTGTTCAATTAAAATTACCTGGTGATTATTGAAAAATAATTGTTTATATTTACAGTGTATTTCTGTTGAGTTGCTTGCTGATAAATATTCGGAAATTTTATTTTTAGGAATATTTTTATAGTTATTTATATAGAGAATCGTATATAAATTTAGCACTGTACAGGCCAAACGGTTTGACGTACGACCCTGAAACTTAACCACAATATTCTTAAGATAATTTAATCGGGAGATACGGCGGGATTTTTCTAAAATCGAACTGAAAGTGCGTTAAATTAAAGGTCAAAGTTCCCTTATATTTTCTGTTAACATGTGTTTGTAGTGTAGAGAGTTTGTATAGAGTTTGGTCAGTCGTAGCATGCAGTGGCAAAGTGGTCTTTTAGATTCAGAAGAAGTAGCTCCAGGTTCGAACCATGCTTGATCATGGCTTTTTTTAAATCGAGTTGACAAAACAAAGATATACATTTATTTGAGGTGCGCAATAGTGCAGAGGATGGTGTGTTAGACCCAACTGCTGGGAAGCGCGGGCTCATCTCCCACACCAGCAAAACTTTTTTTTATATTTTTGTTAAATTTAATTTAATTTTTTTAGCTTAAAGATTTTTTACAATTTGGTCAAAACCGGGTTACTATATAATATAACTGCCAAAGGAACAATCGGGTTCACATTAAGCTTAAGTATGAAAATCTTTTATGTTTTTTAAGGTTTCTCAACCAAAGACACAGATTCGCTTGTGCACGCCAATTCTCAAATTTTTCGTCGCTGGGGCCTGACGTTCGGTGGAAGCCCTAAAAGTATGCCGGTAAGGGAGTTTATCTTTCGCGTGGAGCACATGCAAAAATCTTACCAGTTGCCCTGGTCTGAGGTGATCCCAGATTTTCATCCGCTAGTGGATGGACGAGCCAAGGATTGGTTCTGGATGCATGCAAGGACTGGGCAGATGATGGATTTGCCCAATTTGCGGTACGCATTGCAGAAGCAGTTCCAGACCAGGAAATCCAGCTTTGAGCAAGAGCAGGAGCTCAGGGAGCGACGTCAGCGACCGGAAGAAAGCGTGGATGAATTTCTGCAGGATATGTTGGCTCTCAGATCCAGACTGCACACTCACTTCTCTGATCGGGACTTGATCAAGGTGATCAAAGTCAACATCAAGGACGGCATATCACGAGATATCTACCCGATGTACATCACTAGATTGGAAATGCTAAGGGATGAGTGCCATGCCGCGGAGAAATGGGTGGCCAACAGATGGAGTCGGCCGCAGACCGCTCCAGAGACCGTTTAAGGAGCGACACCAAGTCCAGGAGGCGTTTGTCCCAGAGCAAGAGAGGACAACAAATGAGGAGCCGGCAGAAGCAGTCGAAACATTGTACCGACCGCGTACAGGTGGTGGCGAGAAGACTCCAGCAACTACTTGCTGGAACTGCGCGCAAGCCGGGCACTCATTTTGGCAATGCGAGTCCCCAGTGCGTAACATATTTTGTTACAAGTGTGGTCTGCTGGATGTAGTGCTACCAAAATGCCCTTGATGCCAGTCGGAAAACAGTCGACAGGGTAGGACAAAAGGGTAGAACCATCGAAATTAATCCTTCCTCCAATAGCATTTTAGCCTTAAGTACGAGATATAAGAAAAACATAGATATTATTAAAAATAGCATACTAGCAAGTAATAGTACGCACCCAAAGGAGCCTAAGTGGTCAGTTAGACAGCCCGTGGAAGTTCGACGTGCAGCTAATGAGGAAGCCAGAGCATGGATCTTCGATCAGGCAGACCGAAGACACTTCGAAAGTGCAGCAAGCCTGATCGCGATACCAGTCGAGAAATCAGGAACGCCGACTGGTGTGCGAATCGGTGAAAATGTTGGTCACTGGTGACAGGCGTGCTTTCGAGGAGGTCCATCTCTTGTTGGGTCTATTGGACACAGGAGCTTCCGTGAGCCTGTTAGGAGCACGTGGCCCAGAAATGCTTGAGCAACTGGATCTACGCATGACACCAACGACAACCACATAAGCAGCAGGAGGTACGAGGCACAGAATCATCGGCTATGTAGACGCGACAATACATTACGCGAAGGGTTAGGGAAGACTCACCTGGAGCAGCACTCCATACAGCTGGTAGCCGGAACAGTGTCCGTCAAGGAGCGGTTTTATCCGGTGTCTCCGGCAGTCCAGCAACTGCTGTATGCAGAGGTGGATGAGATTCTGCGACTCGGAGTGATAGAGCCGAGCGAGAGTTCTTGGAGTAACCGGATGACATTGGTGCGTGTAATATGTAACGTACATATTCGTTTGAGCTGATGGTAGTGTAGGTGAGCGGAGCACGCGCTTGTATCCGGCTCTATCTCGTCGGCTAATGGAGTGGGGTCTTGTACCGCATCGCTACTTGCTCACACATATTTACTATATATTGTTTATATATTCGCGGGCTATTTTTTCGTGGTGGACAAAATAGCCTATCAATAAAATTCGGTAGGAGAAAAATGGGATAGATAACGTAGAGAAGTAAGAGCATAGAAATAGAGACAAAAAAGAAAGAAAAACTACATTGCATCACATAGTCGCAGGATGACCGCGCTGGGTGTTAACAGCGGTCGAAATCCTCTCCCTTCCTCATGATGCAACAAAATGTTTGACGATCCCTTGGCGCACTATGGTCTATTATATTGCTTCATGGACATGATTTCCGGATAAAAATAAATTACTTCAAATTCATTATAATTTATTTACGCAGGAAAACTATTGGGTATTTAAAAATACTGGCAAATAGAATTTAATAATAAAATTAAATATTAATAAATATAAAATATATAAATGATAATTTATAATAGCAAAAAAAAACGTAATAATAAACATTAAGTTAATAAATTAAAATGTCATTTTTTTCTGATTACCGTTGGCAAATAATTTTAAAATTAATTATTAAAATCTATTATTTTTTATTTTTTTTAATAAATTAATAGAAAAGATTTTAAATTTTTAATAATAAAGAAAACTTATAATTTTCCGTTTATTCGTTTTCATAAAAGAAAATGTAAGTGGCGGAATAATTTTATGTGTCAGTGTCGAACATGAGCATAGTGAAAAGCGAAATTCAAAATAGTTCGGAGCGCATAAATATGTATGTATGTTTGTGTGTTTGTTGATCTGCATGTATTGGTAATATTCGGGTGTTGACGAAACTGCAGAGAAATACAGAACAAAAGCGCAACAACAAAACGTTCAGCTAACAGTTGTACGGTTATTCGTATCGCGGGCGTGGTTCGGAGTTTACGATATTGTTTGTTCGGGCTTCCTCTCTAGTTTAAGTGAGCGCACCGAATACCGTAAAATTGGTAACAACTTCGCTCATTAGATCAATGCAGCGTTCGTATCAATGTTGCGATAAGCGGCATTTCAGATAGTTCAAACATGGTTTGATACAGACTTACAGCTTGTTTATCCGGCTCCAACGACGAAAGATCTTTCGGCGATGCTCGGCTCGAAGAGTGGGGCTGCTTGTTGGTTAAGAAAACTTTATGTTTTATTTATTATTTTTTTAATTTCACTGATTACACTAGGCAACAAATTTTGACTTTTTTCTTCTGAATTGAACCAAACCGACTTTTTTGGATAGATTTGGGGCCCCAAACGCCAAAAAACATTTTTTTTTTTCTATGGCAGAATTTTTTTTTAGAATTTTTTGAAATTTTGATGTTTATTTCATGCCGTTTTTTAGAGGTACGCCCACTTTTGTCATCATTACACCCGAATGACAAAACCGATATTCAAAAGCTTTACTTTTCCTAAAAGCTAATGAATATATCTGTAATTCATCCATACATACTCTAAGATTAAAGTCAGTAGTTTAAGAGCTATTAATTTTTGAATTAAGAAAATGTTTTTTTTAAGCTTTTTTTTTTTTTAGCTTTTTTTATTTTGTCGATTTTGATGACTTCCTTGTAGAGCGGCATGACCTTTAGTATGAAAATTTTTTGTGTACTTTGAGATATCCTAACCAAACTCACAGGAAATCAATTTGATGTTGTTTTACGCATAATGACCAAAGTTGGTTAAAATCGGACCACTATATCATATAGGTGCCATAAGAACGATCGGTCGAATATCAAGTGCTAGTATGAAAAGTTCAGTTGTTTCTTGAGATATATCAACCAGCCTCACAGGTTGTGTATCTTATAATGGGTTTTATATCCCTTCCAAATAAGGTTTAAATCGGTTCACTATTCAATATAGCTGCCATAGGAACGATCGGTTGAAAATCCACCTTTATTATGAAAACCTTTTTTTTTTTAACCAATTGCAACCAAAATCACAAAATGTGTATTCTTTGTTGTCTTAAATATTTTCACCAAAATTGGTTCAAATCTGTCCACTATATCATATAGCTGTCATAGAGCCGATCGGGTTAAGATTAAGCTTTAGTATGAAAAACTTTTTTGTTTTTTAAGATATACTAACTAAGTTGGTAGAATATGCATTTATGATGACCTTAGACATTCTAACCGAAGTTGGTTCAAATCGGTTTATTATATCATATAGCTGCCATAGAACGGTCGATAAACTACCTTTAGTATAAGAACTTATTTGTTTTTTAAGTTATCTGTATCAAACTTACAAGTTATAAGTTATAAGCCTTCTATTGCCTTGTACAACCTGTGTAAATTTGGTTAAAATCGGATCACTAAAACATATACCTTTCATGGGACCGATCAGTCGAAAATCGACCTTTGCGTAAAAAGTGTTTTCCATAGATATTAACGGTAAACATACTAAACGATGGGTAATTCATATAGCTATATATATAGAAATATATTTAATAGTTCAGATGACCATCTTAAATGCATATTCAGTCGGTTTAGTGTTAGTGTTGCCTAGTGTTATTATGAATTTTTTTCACACAAAAAAAAATTAATATTTTTGCTTTATAACTTTAAAGCCATGCATATTTAAGTTGCTCATTAATAGAGAGTCAGCTGCTCTTTCACTGCACATATTAAATTACGTAACCACCAATTTAAATTTATACAAAACAAATATACAACATATTAAATTATAACTTATTTTATTTTCTAATCTGAACGCACTTTGGATCTGCTCTTTTTGCAGCCAACATTTGGGGGGTCGAAATTTAACGTTTTTAGATTATTTGTAATTCTTTTAGTTTCCTTTTAGCTGACTTTTCTGATTTAATTGTAAAGAACTACCGATTTTAACATTGGCCAATACACATGCATTTCAGGCCTTTCCCACCTTAAATTCACTTAAATTAGCGAACTATCGCTTTTGGGTTATATTGTTCACTTTTTTTGTCAATTCTTGGCACATTTGGCCGACGTACAAGCCCGACGGAGATTGAAGCAAAACGGCAACTAAGGAGAGCACACTCAGCTCTTTCGCTGCAGGGTTTGCATAGCACAACAACAACAACAACCAAATACTTGGTGCCAAATCTATTGAAAGAGGAGAGAATGATAATATACCCAAAATGGGAAATCAGCTGGGGAGGTCATTGAATTATTAATTTCTTATGTTTCTTTGTACCCTTTTCGGATTGGCACCAAATTGGGTCCAATGTGTTCTTCCTCTTGTTATGGTCGGCGCTGAGCTATCGATAGTCAACCAGCTGTTGCTAGCGCCACCTATCGGCCAGCAACGAATCAGCGTCGACCACAACATAAAAGCTTTATGCTTTTTGATAAGAGGAATAAATGATAAATCTAGGAGGAGTAGGAATCGGGGATTTGACACGGGTTTATGAGGTTAGGAGAAGAATAGCAAGTGAGTCGAGTTTGCGTGGTGGCTGCTGCAAGGCAAAATTTGCATAAGAGTCCGGAATTTACATATATATGATAAAAGATAAATGTGCAAACGAGTTAAGGGACATCCAAAATAAAAAAAGCCACAGCAGCCACACAAACACACCGCAATTCACACACACGAAACACACACAGCAGATCAACAGCACATCAACACACAGCGCTGCAACACCCACAGAACGCAGGAGAAGACTATCTCTGGAATACACACAATCGATCCACGGGCAGCATACACACCAACATACTCAGGCATAGTCATTAGAGTGAGTTCGTCCCTGCGAGTCACTCTCTAGGCGCATCTCTATGCCCTATGCGCGCCAAGTGCCACTACCGTCAACCCGCACTCGTCCCCAGCAGTCGTCTCAGCCTTCCACCAACCAGTTGTTGCCGTCCAGTTGCTGCCACGGCGAGCGGTTGCCCGCATTAGTAGCCAGAATCCAGACGAGCCAGACTTCATAGAATTAATACTGTTCCTATAAGTAATCGAATTCCTGTATTTTAAATTGTCACTACACACAAAAGTGCGTGTGTACACATCTGTTTAACTTGCCATTGTCCATGCCCCTCTCCTCTGACCCACAAGAGCTCTTTAGGTTAGGAAAGGCCATATTTATTGCTGTAATCACATAATACATAACATTTATATATAAACACACTTCACCTATAACAACATACATGCATATTACATAATTTACATTTAATATTAACATTTACCCGGATATTAAGCAATAATTTGCACACATTGTGAATTTTTCCGCATTTAAATTGCTTGCGCCACCAGCAATTGTGGGGTTGCCAGATTGTTAGAATTAGTATTTTGCTTACATTTATTGTTAAGGGTATTCCGTAATTTTGCTAGGTGTGATATATGCTGAATGTTAGAGCACGAACACGATATATCGAAATATTAAATTAATAATTAAAAATGTTAGGGATAATGATAATTATTATTTATAATTAAATATTATAACGTTTTTTAAACATTTAGTAATTAATTTATTTATTCGGGTGAGATGGATATGTGGTGAGGTTGGGTAAAGCTTGGATTAGGGAGTTGGCACAAACTATCGAAAGACGACTATAGGTTGGAAGAGCGTCGTTGAGGAGGATGATGACATCGATTCACATAATCCTAGCCAGCAGTTGTCCGTGAAGGTGTTATGAGACCAAAGTCTGCGTTTGATTCCGATTAGTAAAAATACAAATTATTGTTACCCGACTCGCCAAGTATCGATGGTCGTACTCCTCCCTGAGTATACCTATAGTTAGCCGGGAATTCGATATTTGGCTGCGATAAGTCGGTTCATAACACTCTACGACAATTTCTATTTTGCTTGTTTTTTAGTAAAATTTCTACTAACAATGGCAACAGCAAGTTTCGGCTTCAACTGCGGACAAAGTATACAAAATTATGTATTTGCAATTTAATTGCAAAAATAAAACAGTTTCGTAAAAGACAATAAGCTTACGAGATTTATTTTTCATCAACAAGAAAAATAATTTTTCTAATCACAAAGATGCTTGCAGATTCTTATTTATTTTCTTTCTTCAGTAAACTTTTAACGGGCTGCCCAGCACAAGTGCACAGCTCGGCGGTCAAGATCAGAAAAGAAAGCTGCTGGACTTCCTCTGATCTAAGAAACCTTTCTCCGGAAGCATGAGACGGTTGTCAAGAACAACCTCTACCCCTTGACACTGGAAATTTACCTTTTTGAGTAGGGCTGCTGCCTGCTTTTTCAACCCCTAATAACCATAGTTGGCGCCAAAAGAAATACAGAATTCCAACCCAAAAAAATCCCTTATGCTTAATAAATAATATTTATTTAATATCAAAAATATTTGATTAGTTTTTAATTATTAAAATATAAAAATTAACTAAAAATATGTTTTAATATTCTGCATCCAATTAACTAAAATACTACCAAATGTAAATGCACTTGCAATTTACTACTAAGACTAAAACCAAGCCAAATCAAAAGGTGGTGCATACTTTTAGGCCGAAAATTAAATATATGTTTATATTAAATGACAAGCGTCACTACATGCGAAAGCCCGGAAAGAATCGGTTGTGTTTGGATGCCAGAAAGTTGAATGCGGTCACCGAAAATGATGCGTTTCCGCTCCAGAACATCGAGTCGATACTGAGTCGAGTGACACTGACACAGTATTTATCAGCAGCGTAGGCACTGCAACGCTACACAAAGGTTGTGTCGACTAATGGACCGCGTGATACCCCAGGCACTCAGAGGGCAGGTGCTCGTGTGTCTGGACGATCTGCTCATCATCTCCAAAACCTTTGATGAACACATGAAGCTGGTATCCAAGGTGGCGAAGTGTCTGAGCGATGCGAATTTGACAACCGGACCGCAGAAATCCAACTTCTGTTTCAAGTACCTTCGGTACCTGGGGTATGTCATCGGCAAGGGGATGTTGCGGACGGATCGAAATTCCAGTACCGAAGAACGTACGGCAGCTGAGGAGCTTCTTGGGAACCACCGGATGGTACCGCAGATTCATCCGAGACTTTCAGGTCTGTCGGCAGCATTCACGGATTGCTTGAAAGAGAAGGCGATGATCAAGATGACGGATGATGCGATAACGGCGTTCCACGCCATCAAGAAGGCACTTTCCTGCGCTCCAGTCTTGGTTCACCCGGACTTTAAGCGTCCGTATTTTATACAATGCGACGCAAGCCACTTAGGTATCGGTGCGTGTTGCTCCAGAGGGATGATGAAGGATCAGACAGGCCAATAGCATTTTTTCAGCTAAGCTCCGCGGAGCGCAGCTGAACTACACCGTCACGGAGAAGGAATGATTCAGGCCCTACGTGGAGTTGATGCCGTTCACTATCATCACGGATCACGCCAGTCTTCAGTGGTTGATGACGCTGAAGGATTCGGGCGGACGGTTGGCGAGATGGTCTATGGCTCTGCAGAAGTTCCGCTTTAACATCGAGCACCGGAAAGGAAACGACAACGTGGTGGGGGATATGCTATCCCGTCCGTTTGTGTTGGACGAGCTGAACCTCTTCGAGTTCGAAACCACGGTGTTTGAGAGCGAGGAGTATTTAGAGCGGCTCCAGTTGGTGAAGGAGAACCAAACACAGTTACCAGACCTTCGAGTCGAGGAAGGACTCCTTTTCAAACGCACTCAGTTTGCACGCGAGGACACGGAGGAGTTCCAGTGGAAGTTGTGAATCCCGGAGGCCATCACTAGCACCCTTGTTCAGCAGGCACACGAGGGAGAGACCAGGATGCACGGAGGTGTGGCCAAGACGCTGGCGAGACTCCGACAGTTTTATTACTATCCGAGGATGCCCGTGCAGGTAAGGGAGTATATATTAGGGTGTGACCCGTGCAAAGAGACGAAGCACACCACACAAATAACCAGACCTCCAATGGGGAAGAAGGTGATCACGGACCGTCCCATGCAGAAGCTCTACTTGGGAAAGTACCCGAGGTCGAGGAAAGGGAACGCATACATCCTCATTGCCCTGGATCATCTAACGAAGTTCGTCTGGCTCAGGGCATTACCAAAAGCGACGGCAGTGACGACTGTAAAGGTTTTGAAGGACGACATATGTCTGCAGTTTGGAGTACCGGAGGTAATACACACCGATAACGGGAAACAGTTTATGTCGCATGAGTTCGGAGCCTTGATCAGCCATCCCCGAATTGATCATATTAAAACTGCGAATTATTCGCCTCAGGCAAATGCATCGGAACGCGTGAATCAGTCAATGTTGGCAGCAATTCGGACCCACGTATTCGAGGACCAGACGACGTGGGATGAAAGGTTGCCGGAGATTCAGGCAGCTCTCTGCAGTGCAGTACATGGGAGCACAGGAGTGTCGCCATATTTTGCGATATTTGGGCAGAACATGTTCGTGAGCGGTACCGACTACGCTTTGGCGAGGAAGCTAGGTGCTTTGGAGGATGCGGCGATAGCACCGTTGGCCCGCTCGGAAAAGCAGCGGAGTTACATAGCGCGGATCCAGGAGACGCTAAATAAGGCCTACGAGAAAGCAGAGAAGACAACCTGAAGGCAAGATGGATTCAGTACTTACCTGGCCAGGAAGTATACAAGCGGAATTTTGTGCTCAGCGATTTCCGCCAGAATTTAAACGCGAAATTCTGCCGGAAATACATCAAGTGCCGGATCGTGAAGGCGGTTGGAAATAGCCAGTTTGAGACCCTGCAGGGCACTCTGCTCGGAATCTTCCATGCCATGATCTGAAGCAATGATGCCCGTCTAGCTCAGTCGGTAGATCATGGGACTCTTAATCTCAGGGTGTAGTCGGTGGCCTACGTTGGCGCCTGACCTCAGGACTGACACCTCCACTATGTCCAGTATTCCCGCCCCCCGGTGGTGGTGTGGTGTTATGGTTGCCAGATAGCCATCGATAGCTATCTGTGGTATCTCTGAAGAAATACGCCTTTTACTTTTCTATTTTCTTTATTCACTTAATTTAGTTTTACAAGATTTACGAGGCGAGCTTTGCCGGTGCTCGATCAAAAAGTAAGTGTTGTACCAGTTTTTAATTCTCGATAGATGTCGCCAGCAAATCCGCCAGAAGGCGTATCGACGGACCGCCACAGTACTCCCTCTCTAGTAACGACGTTACGATTTTGAGAAACTGATCCGTTTTCCATATGTCCGGGGTGCGCTAGCTGGTTTTTCATCCATGTGCTGGTCATTGTTAGCAAGGAAAGCAGGTTTTAGGCGGTCGGCTGAAACAGCAACTTCTTTGTTGTTGATTCGGAGTGTGAAAACACGGTCGCTGTCCCGACGGATAACTTCAAACGGTCCAGTATATGGTGGTTCGAGCGGTTTTTTTACAGAATCCGTGCGAACAAAAACGTGGGTACATTTATCCATGCCTTTTAAAATAAACATTTTGGGTTTTATATGATGTGCTGTTGGCATTGGACGAATCAGCTGCATATGCTCCCGGAAACTGCTAATGAAGCTTGCAGGACTGATTCCGCTGTCGAGGTCGTTGAAAAATTCATTGGGAATCCGCAACGGTGAACCATATAGCATTTCCGCCGCCGAGCATTTCAAATCTTCCTTAAAACATGACCGTAATCCAAGAAGGACTACAGGCAATAGTTTCGTCCAAGGTGTGTTGGAGTGACACATTATTGCTGCCTTGAATGACCGGTGCCATCTTTCAACCAAACCATTTGATTGGGGGTGATATCCAGTTGTGTGGATATGTTCACTGCCCACGAGCTGTGTCAGTTCTTTGAACAAGGCGGACTCGAATTGCGTACCCTGGTCGGTAGTGATGGTCTTCGGTGTTCCAAAACGTGCAATCCACTGTGACCAAAAGGCATAGGCGACAGTTTCGGCAGATATGTCTACAAGTGGTACAACTTCTGGCCAACGGGTGTACCGGTCAATCATCGTGAGGCAGTATCGAAAATTTTGGTACAATGGCATGACTACTATGTCGAGATGTACATGATCAAACCTGCCATTAGGTACAGCAATCTTCTCGGGTGTGAAGTGGTTGTGCTTGTTGATTTTGCTGCGTTGACACGGAAGGCACTCCCTGCACCAGGCGACGATATCTCTGTTCATTAGTGGCCACACAAATTTTTGTCGTATCTGTTGACGAGTCGATCTGCCACTTGGATGAGACAAGCAGTGAACAAAAGAGAAGATTTTCTTGCGTAGGTTAACTGGAACATAGGGACGCACGTATCCCGTTGAAACATCGCAATAAAGTTCAACATCATTGTCATAGCGTACTTTTTGTAGTTGTAAAGACGAAGTGCCGTTCAGGATCTTTGGCAGTTCTGGATCCGAAGCTTGTTCCTCCTCGATGGTATGAAGCTTTACGCTAACAGGCATGGTGATTGCGCAAAGTCTTGAGAACGCATCTGCAACGACATTGTCTGATCCTTTGATATGCAGGATTGCTGTTGAGAACTGTGACACATAATTCAACTGGCGAAGTTGTCGTGGTGACGCTTTCTCCGGACGTTGTTTGAAAGCGTAGACGAGCGGTTTGTGATCCGTTTTAATGACGAATGTACGTCCTTCGAGCCAGTGTTTGAAATATCTGATCGCTTCGTATACCGCTAAAAGTTCGCGGTCATACGTACTGTAGTTCTTTTCGGTGTCGCTCAGTTTTTTGGAAAAGAACCCAATTGGTTGCCATGTCTCTTTGACTTGCTGTTCCAAAGCAGCTCCTATAGCGACATCGGATGCGTCGCACACCAGAGCTAGCTTTGCGTCGGGAAGTGGATGGGCCAGCAACGTTGCATTAGAGACACTTCTTTTGCATGCTTCAAAGGCAGCTATACGATCAGGTGTCCAGTCGATTACACGTTGGTCGTTTTTCTTAACATTTTTTAGGAGTTCCGTTAACGGTGCTTGGATATGTGAGCAATTAGGTAGGCACCTGCGATAATAGTTGACAATGCCAAGAAATCGTCCCAACTGGTTGATAGTTGATGGTCGTTCATATTTTTGAATCGCGTCTATTCGGCTGGTGGGTGTTTTAATGCCATGCTCGTTGATAACGTAGCTCAAGAATTGCACTTCTTGCTGTGCGAGTTGGCATTTGCTTAAGTTGATGCAAAGGCCGTGTTGGCGCAAGATTTGCAAGACTGTGCGCAAATGCTCTTCGTGTTCTGCGATTGAAGTGGACATTATGAGAATGTCATCGATGTAGCAATACACAAAGTCAATCCCTCGAAAAATGTCATCCATGAACCTCTGGAAAGTTTGAGTGGCATTCTTTAAGCCAAAGGGCATGAATAAAAATTCAATGAGCCCGAATGGTGTGCAAACGGCGGTCTTGGCAATGTCTTCATCTGCCATGGGGATCTGGTAGTAAGCTTTGACCAAATCCAAAGTTGAAAAAACCTTTTTCCCGTGAAGCTGCTCAGTGAAGTCATGGATATGAGCTATTGGATAGCGATCCGGTACAGTTGCTGCATTAAGTTTGCGATAATCACCGCACGAACGCCAACTACCATCCTTCTTACTGACCATGTGCAGCGGGCTCGACCAAGGGCTTTTTGAAGGTCTGCATATGCCTTCCTTGATGAGATAGTTGATCTCGGCCTTTGCGGTGGCAAGTTTTTGACCTGCGAGACGACGTGGTCGATCCGAAATTGGACTGCCGGTGGTTTCGATATAGTGACGCACTTGGTGCTGGCCAGTTGTCTTCCGTGAAGATATTGTGACATCCACAAATTCTTGGAGAAGCGATTGGAACCTGGCTACATTTTGGATTGTCGAGACCGAGGAATGCTTGGCTTGTGACATGCTGGCTGAAGTTGTAAGACCAGTGATGGAGTCAATTAACTGTTTTTTAGATAAGTCAATGAGCAAATTGAAGTGTGACAGGAAATCAGCACCAATTATGGCTGACGGAACATCTGCAATTATAAATGGCCAGGAGAAACAACGACGAAGTCCTAGATCCAGCTCTAAAACTAATCTTCCATAAGTGTGAATTTCAGTCTCGTTAGCCGCATACAGAATAAGATCGCTTTTTTTGAGATCGTGATTGGCCAATGAGCGTGGCATGACGGAAATCACTGATCCGGAGTCGACCAGTAACTTGATGTGGGACTTGCGATCGATGATGTGAAGACGGCGTTCCTGTATAACTTTGGAATGGACGGAGGAGTCGCTGTTGATTGTATTACTGCCGCCACACAGCGTTGTAGGCGACAGCTGCGCTAGTTTAAAGCCTGTGCGCATGGGGCTTTGCATTTCTGCGCGTTGTTTCCATATCGACGATGATAATAGCAAAGCTCTGGCTGCTGGTTATTATCCTGAGCTTGGGCTGCTGAATCCGAGCGGTTGTTCGAAGATTGACGTGAGGGTTGTCCACGAGACTTACTACGTGAGCGATTCGATGATTGTAAGCGTTTGACATCCGATTGAATACTATCTACTTTTTGAGAGAGCGAGCGTAGAGTGGTGGCTAGTTCTTTCAAAGTGTCGGATGAAGAAACAGCACTCACAGAATTACCAATGGCATGTGTGGTAATGGGTCCACTAAAAACACTTGCACTTGCATCACCTTGCTCGAGCATCTTGTCTGCTGTTTTGGCCAGCTTGTCCAGATCATGTTCTTCCCAAATGCTCAGAATTGGGCGAATGTGTGTCGGCATTTCAAGAAGAAAAAGGGTGCGAATAATCTCTTCGTTTCCCGACTCAGGAGCCAGACGACGCATGTGGCACAAAACCTCTGTGGGCTTTAAGCCTGCTGTTCCACCACCTTGGAGCAAACGACGTAGTTTGGATTCGGCCGATTCTGCAAATTTTCCCAATAGACGAGTTTTCAATGCTGTATATTTGTCTTGCTCTGGTGGATGGATGACCAAATCCTCAACAGCGACAGCAGCTTCTGAGTCGAGGTTAACCGTGAGATGACCGAATTTGTCGTCATCCGAGTTGATTCCCTGCAGACGAAAAGCTTGCTCGACTTGAACGAACCAGAGATGTGGGTTGTTCGGTGTAAATTTAGGTAGACGTAGGCTAATGCGCTGGGCATTAACGATATTTGCGGGCTGTGCCGCAGCTGCACCAATAGCTAGAGACTCAATTTGGCGTTGTAGCAGCCTGATTTGCTCTTGCAATTGAGCCACATTATTTCCAGGCAAGTTGTCTTCATCCGTATTTACCATGTCGAAAATTAATTTCCTTTTTGCTTTCGATCGTAAATTGTAGCGTGGTGTGCTCATAAATTACACGACTTGTGAAATTCTTTTTACGCTAGTGTGTGTAGCGTCGCGTCGATTCGCAAGAATTTAACGGTCAGCGTGTATGGTTTCCTGCACAGAGCGATTGATGGAATTAAATGAAAATCTAATAGAACTCGGGGTCACCAATGTGGTATCTCTGAAGAAATACGCCTTTTACTTTTCTATTTTCTTTATTCACTTAATTTAGTTTTACAAGATTTACGAGGCGAGCTTTGCCGGTGCTCGATCAAAAAGTAAGTGTTGTACCAGTTTTTAATTCTCGATAGATGTCGCCAGCAAATCCGCCAGAAGGCGTATCGACGGACCGCCACATATCAGCTGTTGCTGGCGCCATCTATGGGCTGTCGAAAACAGCTGATTGGTTATCTGCAACCAAAACAAGAAAAGCTTAACGTTTTTATTTTAGGCTTAGGGAATCAAGAATAGGTTACGAGAATAAGAATTAGGAAAAAGAAAAAAAGGTTTGAGGTAAGAGTTGGTCTAGTTTGCGTGGTGGCTGCTGCAAAGCGGAATTTGCTTGAGTGTCCGGAATTTACCTATATCATAAATAATAATTGTGCAAACGAATTGAGGGACATACACAATATAAATCAGCCGCAGCAGCCACATACACACACCGCAATACACACACACGATAGGAGCGCAGGAAGGCAAGACACAGCGCTGCAACACACACACCCTCAGACAGCGAAACAAGCAGCAGCACACAGCGCTACAGACGGCAATACATGCAGTGAGACACAGGCAGGAGAAGACAGTCGCAAGAGCACACACACCAATACACACAATCATAGTCCAGCAGAGTGAGTCCGTCCCTGCGGGTCGCTTGGCGCATCTCTGTGCCCTATGCGCGTCAAATGCCCAGGTAGATCACAGTCCTCCAGTTAGGATAAGCAGATGCACCCCTGTCCCGTTGCCATCCGTGTTAATTGCTATGCAGTCTCCATACACCGGCTGCAGCTTGTTTGAGCTGCACACACACACTCACGTAAAAGAAACACAGCAACTCACCCGTCTTCAAAGACCATCCTGCCTGCTTCCTGTAGATAGAATTAAACATATCAATTAACCCAAATTTGTTTAAACGTATGCGTCGCACCACGATTGTGGGGCTGCCAGATTGGTAGAACTAAAATATTGTTTGCAATTTTTATTAAGGGTATTCCGTTTATTGTTGTTAGTTGTGAAACATGTTAAGTATTGAGTACGAGCACGAACACGAACTATCGAAATATTATAAATTAAAATGTTTGAAATTAATTATAGCTATAATAATAAAAAACCATTATAACGATATTAAAAATGATTTGTTAATTTATTTATTCGGGTGAGATGGATATGTGGTGAGGTTGGGTAAAGTTTGGATTAGGGAGTTGGCACAAAGTATCGAAAGCCGACTATAGGTTGGAAGGGCGATCGTTGAGGTGAATGGTGACATCGGTTCACCTAATCCTTGCCAGCAGCTGTCCGTGAAGGTGTCATGAAACCAAAGTCTGCATTTGATTCCAATTAGTAAAAATATAAATTATTGTTACCAGACTCGCCAAATATCGATGGTCGTACTCATCCCTGGGTATACCGATAGTAAGCCGGAAAATCGATATTTGGCTGCGATTGAAAAGTCAGTTCATAACAAACCTTTGGACAGTGCAGACGTGTTTCTTTAAAGCGCTCCGAATTAATCAAAGTTAAATAGTTCCCAAGTGCGGTAAAAATCTAAAATTTAGTCCAAGAGCCCCCTAGTGCGATGCGCCCGATCAGTAAACTAGTTTTGAAAGTATAATTAAACTATTATATAAACTATAAACAAATCAAATATAATTTGAATTGAGCAAGTGTTAACTACGATTAATCACTACGATACCCGTGCCCAACGTCAGCGCGAGCAGGACGAACGACGACTTTCTTTGGCCAAAAATAACGCTTACTTTAGCTAAGTCTCCGACACAACACCACAAACAACCGAAAAATCAAAGCAGAACCTCTTAGCTGTAGAAGCTGCAACTACAACTCCAAAAACCTGAAGCGAAGAGTGTGCCATCAAATTTGCCCTCACAAGTCGCTGCAACGTCAAAACCTGCGGTTCTGACTAGGCAGACCGGATCGCTACATTCAAACAAAGCGAAAACTTAGCCCACAAAAAATACGGGGAAACAAAACAAAAATTAACCGTGGTGACTCAAACCAAACTGCTGGGGACCCAGTAGACACCAACAATAGGTTTGCGCCGCTGGCCGATACTGTCATCGACCAGCCTTCCGAAGCTGGACTTGGACCAAAGAAACTAAAGCCCACACCTATATACATTCGGGAGAAGATATCCAACGCACTGGTGAACAAGATTGTTGATTTCATTGGAAACAACTATTTTAATGTTATTCCTTTAGCACTCTTGTCACAAATATAATAAACGAAAGCGAAATACCGCAACCTCTCTTCAAAGTTGAGCTGGAGCCAGATAGTAAAGCTTCAAAGAAAAATTAAGTGCACCCGATCTACAAACTATAGCTCCGGTTACATCGCCGGATCACTGTTGAGGAACCACACAAACGGAACGGACCAGTTTAATGCTCGAACTACCAGGAATATGGGCACACCAGGTCGAATTGAACGTTGCGCCCGGTATGTGTAGCTTGTGGAGACTCCAATGGCTCTGACTCCTGCCAACAAAGATGAACCTAATACAAAAAAGTGCGGAAACTGCGGTGGAAACCACACAGCGCACTACAGAGGCTGTCCAGTGTACAAGGAACTAAAAAACCGTTTTTGAAGGGTACCAACAACGCGTCATCAGCACCTGCCAGTTGCAGCTATAGCATCCCAAAGTACAAACGACGTCGTTTTTGCAAAAGCAGCCAGATCCTCATTTGGTCCCGCAAACACGATCAACGGCATATTTTTCGGTAATGCTTTAAAATCTTGCTTACAAAAACAAACTCCCTCAGCAGCACCCTCAAGTCTAATCCAAGAAAGTTCGAGTACTCATAACGCTTAGCAGCCCATGCAGAAGTCACAAAGCTCTATTAAAGCGATGATTTTCACCCTTCAACAAAGTATGATGGAATTCATGTCGTTTATAAGATCAACTATGCAATATCTTATGCAAAATCAAAACACCTTGATACAGATGCTTGCATCTCAACAATCCAAATAATCAATGGCGTCTCTGCGAATATTCCTGTGGAACACCAACGGCATAAACTTTAACTTACTCAATTCCTATACGACAAACACATTGATGTCATGCTGCTCTCTGAGACGCATCTCACTAACAAGTACAACTTCCAAATACACGGCTATATATTCTACGGCGCAGATCATCCGGACGGAAAAACACACGGTGCAACCAGTATTCTAATAAGAAACCGAATCAAACACCAATTCCACAAAAGGTATGCGACAAACTATCTACAAGCCACATCCATAACTGTACAATCGGACATCAACAATCTTAACAATGCTACTATATACTGTCCTCCCCACTTTACATTCTCTGAAGATCTATTCATGCAATTTTACAATTCACTGGGACAGCGATTTATAGCAGCGAAACACCCGCACTGGGGCTCTCGCCTTGTGATTAGTAAGGGAAGGCGGTTATACAACGCAATCATAAAACCAAGCAACAAACTCAACTATGTTTCCCCGGGTAGTCCTACATACTGGCCAGCAGACCTTAACAAGAAACCAGACTTAATAGATTTTGCTGTGACAAAAAACATCCCACGCAATCTAATATGCGCCGAAGCACTTTCTGATCTTTCATCCGAGCACTCCCCCGTGTTATTAAATCTACTCCAATCCCCGGAATATGTGGAATATCCTAATAGACACAAATCACACAAAAAAACCTCTATACGAGGTAAAAGTCAAGTGACGAAAGCATATTCTAGGCCCCAAAATTTCTGATTTCCCATTTTGTGACGAACGAAATAAAGTTTAATATAAAAATCTTCAATAAAAATATATATTAATAAAAAAAAACTAACACTAATTTTTGTGTACAAAAGTAGTTTAAAAATGCGGGTTCTGGGACAAATTGGAGGTGGGGGCGATCAATCACTGTCAACGACTGACAAGTATTTTTACAGTTAAAATAATTTGTGATTGATTGATCGATGAAAAGTGAGGGAAAGAGGGGGGGTCGTGGTCAAAAGTGTGGGAAAAAAGGGGAACCGAGGGTCGAAGCGTAGGAAAAAGGGGGAAATGTTCAACTCAAGTGATCGTGTGCGAGTATGTGTCAGGTGAGTTTGATTGATCTGTCATTCGCGATGTTCGAATTAGGAAGATGCTATTGTAAAATGTGATCGTGTGAGAGTCTGTGACAGGTGAGGTTGATTGATCTGTCACCTCTTGATGCTTAAAATTAGGAAGAGATGCTATTGTAATGCATTGTAATGTCTTTTGTTTACATTGGAGGCATGCGTTGCTACCAAAAGAAAGCGAAAGAAAATTATAATAACAATATTTAAGCTGGTTTCGCCTTCAACATTGAATCATATAGTGCATGCAAAAGATATTATAAATGTATGCATATCAATGTTAGAAATATCAGTTCAATACTTTAAAAATTATAAATAAACAAAAAAAAAATATTATAAACAATTGACAAAAAAATATCAAGACAAGTTAAGAACAGCTCAAAACAGCTGAACAACAAAACAGGTCAAAATATCTTAACAACAGTGGCAGTTCAACAGCAACAACATCAGTAGCAGGTTAAGAACAGATCAATAAGAGCACTTTATCAACACCAAAAACAACAACAACAACACCAAATATAGTGAGTGCCAGGGGTGAAAATTTCTGTGACTTGTGTCAGATCCGCCTACCATTGGGAACACAATGGAAGCATCATGCTCGCACCGAAACCCATAAGAAGAATGCGGTTGAGCCGGTAGATGGGAAGATTAAAAAACCGGTTTCCACTGATATCAAAGTAACACAAGACTTCATATTGGATTTCACTGGTTTGTCATTCCCCCTAAAGATTCAGGATATAAAAATTTTTACGAAGCTCAATCCTCAAGTGAGCATCAATGTTTTCGGATATGATGAAGAGGCTGAGACTATAATTGGACCCGTATTCCACTCCGGATATGAAACAACTATACACATAAATATGCTGTTCCTAGAAGATGGAGTAAATGTCCACTACATGTGGATAAAATGATATCAAGGTAACTATTGTAATTTTATTATAAATTGTTTGAATAAATACTTAGGGTGTTCACTATAGAGTAGCATCATTGCAGGGAGCAAATGTGAAACACTTCACAACAACAACTTGTATTGAAAATTTTCGTGCTACGGCCCAGACCCTTGACTACGAAAAGTGTTGCACATTTGCACCTGTAAAGATGATAAACAGCTCGATAAAATGTCGATTATTTAAATCAAAATTAAGTATTTTTGGCATATTTTAGTGTTAAAGTTTCGACAACACTTGTTTAGTGACGTCACGACACTAAGACATTTGATTGATTGTTGGAAAATTGAACAATGAAACCGATTTCCATTATAATTTCATGAAACCAAAGTTTGGGGAAAATTTGAGTTACATAGATACAGACTATATTACTTAGACAATTAAAACTAATGATTTTTACAATGATCTTAAATTAAAATTTGACACATCTGATTACTCTGATGAAATGGCTAGTTTGTATAATTTCGAAAATGTTAATAAAAAGTAATTGGGTTATTTCAAGGATGAGCTTAATGGTAAACCCATGTTGGAATTTGTAGGTCTTCGTCCCAAAATGTATTGTTATAAAATTCACAATATTGAGAAATCATTTAAGAAGTCAAAGGCTGTAAAAAGAACGGCTTTATACAATTTAAACATTGAACACTATAAAGAATGTTTAGAATCAGGTAAAGTAAAATGTGGGAAAATGACAATGATTAGATCCATAGACCATACTAATCAGTATAACAAGGTAATCCTTGATAATAAAGACAATAAGCGTTCAATTCAAAACGCTAAAAATTCCACATTAGCCTTAAACCACTATAAATTAGTAGAAAGAAGACATTTGGAATATTTTAAAAAGGATAAAGAACTTAAATTAAATACAAAGTTTTTATTATCGGAATCAAAATGCTTGGTTGTTCAAGCATGTGACTTACAAAATAAATATGATTTCCTATCCGTAGAAGAGAGAGCTGATCTCAATTCATATAAAACAAATAGAGATAATACTGATTTTGAGTTACAATATGAACACCTTGAACTTGAATTACTCAATAATGAATATCAATCCCACCAACCATAGAAATTATAAGACTTTAGAATTATTTTTATTGAACAATGTATTTATTTTTAATATGGAAATGTTTATAAAAGTTGTTACACATAAGTTTAATATAAAATTTAAGATTGATAACATACATTTTATATAAAAATGTATTGAAATTGTATATAAGTTTTTATAAAAAATTATAATAAAGTTTTTATACATTTAATTAAAACCTACTTTTTTGTGTTTGTATTGGAAAATTATTGTTCATGTTTTAGGTTTTTTCTAAATTTATTTATAAAAATTTTTTGACGTCGATCCAACTTTTTTCACTCTTCGCGAAGCCCAACTAGCGCACCAATGCCCTTTTTCCGTCTCGTTTCAACACTTTTTCAACTAGATATAGAAACTATAGAACTATAGAAACAACCTTAACTCGGATTCCCCTTCAAGTCTTTTAGTAAATATGTTGTTGGATATGTATATTTCACTTTTCTAATTTTCAAAATTTCAGTTGTCCAATTTGGTGTGTAACCCTTTTCAAATACATGCTTGTATTTACATATACGCACATTGTCTCTAATTTGCTGACTGTGAATATCGTCAAGTAGTTGTATGCCGTCTTTAGAATATGTTTTTCATTGAATGAAATCACGTCAATTGGTTTCATTTTTATTGTTCTATGCACATTGTTGTTGTAGTCATCAATTAAATTTGTGTACTTATTAATCCATTTATATGTGCCATTGAAACTGAATTCTGCTTTCAGCGTACTGTATGTTGAATAGTGATTGATGTTGAGCTGGGTTGTCAACTCCTTGAATTGTTTATTGAAAAACTCGGTTCCGTCGTCTGTTTGCAGGTTCTTGGGAGCACCTGCCCAGATTTAATTATTTTCTCCATTGCATGAGTCACATCTTTAGTAGTTTTTGATTTTAGTGCTTCACCCCAAGCGAATTTTGAAAATGTATCTATTACTGTCAACAAATACCGATAACCATTATTGGATTTAGCATACGCTCCCATTTCAACCAAATCCGCCTGCCATAGATCGTCTATTCACTTTGTGACTACTCTAAGTCGTTGGAAATTCTTGCGTGACGGTTCATGTAACTCATTAATTATATCTCGTTTACTTATATTCTAGTAATTATTGGTAATTATTTGATTTATTTTGGTTTTGGAATTCTCGCATATTTATATGTATATTCCTCAAGACGTTTCATTTGGGATTTAGTAGTTGTGAACGTTTTCTCAACACTATATCAGCCTGTTCCAATAAACTAACTTAGCTTTCCAAATTTCCAATTTTGATTTTAAGTGATTGAGTTATTTTCTGATTTATTTCGTTTCTTAACCCTTTTATACTTTTGTCAACATAATCTATAAGTGGTTGAGACATCATTGTCATTAGAGTATTCCTTAAGTTCTCAATTCTTTTGTCAACGTATTCTTTAATTACCAAATCACTATTATCGATCGGTGTCACACAATTTGTTATTCGTTTCTTTTGAGCATTCAAATCACCATCACTATCAATGCACAACCCCACAACAGTTTTTACGTCTCTTTTCAAGTGATTTGTTCGCTCCTTATCAATAAAAAAACAAGTGGGAAAGGCTATAGTCGAGACCCCGACCATAGGATACCCGTTACTTATTTCAATACATTAGTGATTCAATCCTAATGTCATATTTGCTTTGCCAGAACTAGTTGAGAATTTGAAGCATTCTAATAAGGTTTAAAAATACAAAAACTATCGCATACTCTAGGGGAACCTGTTGATTCAACAACTTAGGCACGCAATAACTGCTGTTCTACTTGTCCGATCTTGTTGCGATTCAGTGGGATAATAGATAATAATAACAGATATCGGTTATTACCAAAAAATACGTATTATATAAAAAATTGTGGGTGAGGTGGTTTTTCGCGAATTGCGGGGGCGGAGGGGGGCGTGGCTTAAATTTGAAACAAACTTGTACTGCGTGAGGTATATATAAATCTGTGTGACAAATTTGGTTATTCTATCTCTTATAGTCTCTGAGATCCTTGTGTTTATACAGACGGATGACCGGTTTTTCGCGAATTATGGGCGTGGAAGGAGGCGGGTCCAAAATTTGAAACAAACTTGACCTGCTCCAACGCCTTTGTGATCTACGTGTGAAAGTTTGGTTACTCTATCTCTTATGGTCTCTGAGATCTAGGCGCTCACACAGACGGACAGACGGACAGACGGACGGACGGACAGACACACATGGCTATATCGACTCCGCTATTGATGCTGATCAAGAATATATATACTTTATGTGGTCGGAGATGCCTCCTTCTCCCTGTTACATACATTCCAACGAACACAATATACCCTTATACTTATTTTTTATAAGTAACGGGTATAATTACCAAACTTGTCAAAAGACATAATGTTTATAAATGTAACTATTAATTGTAGTGTATATTTATATGTATTAGTAGATAGTCTGTGCCTCACGTAATTCTTCTATTACACTAGGCAACAAATTGCAACTTTTTTCTTCTGAATTGGACCAAACCGACTTTTTTGGATAGATTTGGGGCCCCAAACACCGAAAAACATTTTTTTTTTTTTGCTATGGCAGAATTTTTTTTTTAGAATTTTTTGAAATTTTTTTTTTAATGCTTTTTTTTAGAGGTACGCCCACTTTTGTCATCATTATACCCGAATGCCAAAACCGATATTGAAAAGCTTTACTTTTCCTGAAAGCTAATGAATATACCTAATGAATATACCACAGTCTAAGATTAAAGTTAGTAGCTTAAGAGCTATTAATTTTTGAATTAAGCAAATGTTGTTTTTTTTAAGCTTTTTTTTAGCTTTTTTTTGTTTTTAAATTCAAGGAAAACTCGAAAAAGCTGCATTAATTGAGCGTCGTTTAAGATATGTCTTATGAAAACCTGTGGAGAGACGGCGATATAATATTTTTTTGTGTCTAGGCATGTTTTTGTCGACTATTTTGACTCCCTTGTAGAGTGGCATAACCTTTTGTATGAAAATTTTTTGTGTTTTTTAAGATATCCTAACCAATTTTACAGGAAATCAATTTGATGTTGTTTTACGCATCATGACTAAATTTGGTTGAAATCGGTCAACTATATCATATAGCTGCCATAGGAACAATCGGCGGAAACTAAAGTGTTAAAATTAAAAACTTTGGTAATTGTCTATTAGTTAGGGCCCACCTCCAAATCAAAAAAAAAAAAAACCCCAAATAGAGGGCCATTTATCATGAATTTAGCCGAAAAAATTAGTTGGCGGTCTCAACTAGTTTTTTTTTTAAAAATGTTTAAAGTTTCCATACAAAATAGCCTATTTTTGTTGTTGCTTGTGCAACTTGTCACTGTTATGGCCCGTTTACCAACACTACTTTTCTTTGACTTGTCCATTTTATGGCCAGTTTATCAAGTATATAATGGATTTGTGAGTTTTATTTGGAAATTCTCAATCGAAAAATAATTGAATGAAACCAGATAATTATTTGGAATATTTAGCCAAGCTCCAATTCCAAAAGAAGGTTGAAGTGCAGTGTAGAAGCAATCCTAAGATATAAATATATGTTAATGTAGTGTGTGTTAACCGTGAAAGTCAAGCGCCGCAGGCAAAAATTTTTGTCTACGGTCCTTTATTAACACTCTTCAACACCCCTAGGATGAAGTTTATAGAAATGTTTCACAAGCTATTTGTGACCGGGTGACCAAATCAGTGTTGGTAAACGAGCTGTAAAGTGACAAGTTTCACAGGGCAACAACAAAAATAGGCTATTTTGTATGGAAACTTTAAACATTTTTTAAAAAAAAACTAGTTGAGACCGCCAACTAATTTTTTCGGCTAAATTCATGATAAATGGCCCTCTATTTGGGGGTTTTTTTTTTTTTGATTTGGAGGTAGGCCCTAACTAATAGACAATTACCAAAACTTTTTTGTTATTTGAGATATTTTAACTAAACTACATTTAAGATGGTCATCTGAACTATTAAATTTGTATATAAAGCTATATAAAGCTATATTAATTACCCATCGTTTGGTAGGTTTACCGTTAAAGTCAATGGAAGAACGACTAAGTTATTAGCATATAAGCAATGAAAGAATTTTGACCAAAAGGTTGATTTTCGACAGAACGGTCCCATGGCAGCTATATGTTATAGTGATCCGATTCCAATCAAATTTGGACAGGTTGTATAAGGCAATAGAAGGCTTATAACTTGTAACTTTCGTACAGATAACTTAAAAAACAAAAAAGTTTTTCATACTAAAGGTTGCTTATCGACCGTTCGTATCGATTGTTCCTATGGCAGCTATATGATATAGTGGTCCGATTTCAACCAAATTTTATAAGAATATGAGGGGCAATTAAAGATACCCAATTAATGAGTTTCATTGAGATTTCTCCAAAAACAAAAAAGTTTTTATACTAAAACATGATTTTCTACCGATCGGTCCTATGACAGCTATATGATATAGTTGACCGATTTGAACCAACTTTGGTCAGGATGCATAAGACTAACTTATATTCGTATTATATCAGTTTAGTTAAGATATCTCAAAAAACACAAAAGTTTTTCATACTAAAACTTGTTTTTAGACCGATCGGTCCCATGACAGCTGTATGATATAGTAGGCAGATTCGAACCAAAATTAATAAAGATGTAAAGGACAACATGGAGTACACAATTTGTGAGTTCGATTAAAATATCTTAGAAAATAAAAACAGTTTTCCATACTAAAGGTGGATTTTCAACCGATCGTTCCTATGGCAGCTATATGATATAGTTGACCGATTTCAACCAAATTTAGTCATAATGCGTAAAACAACATCAAATTGATTTCCTGTAAAATTGGTTAGGATATCTCAAAAAACACAAAAAATTTTCATACAAAAGGTTATGCCACTCTACAAGAAAGTCAAAAAAGTCGACAAAAACATGCCAAGACACAAAAAAATATTATATCGCCGTCTCTCCACAGGTTTTCATAAGACATATCTTAAACGACGCTCAAATAATGCAGCTTTGCCAAAAAAAATCTGAAATCCCGTTCAGATTTTTTTTCGAGTTTTCCTTGAATTTAAAAACAAAAAAAAGCTTAAAAAAAACAACATTTTCTTAATTCAAAAATTAATAGCTCTTAAACTACTAACTTTAATCTTAGACTGTGTATAGATAAATTATAGGTATATTCATTAGCTTTCAGGAAAAGTAAAGCTTTTGAATATCGGTTTTGGCATTCGGGTGTAATGATGACAAAAGTGGGCATACCTCTAAAAAAAAGCATTAAAAAAACAGCCAAATTTCAAAAAATTCTAAAAAAAAAATTCTGCCATAGAAAAAAAAAAAAAATGTTTTTCGGTGTTTGGGGCCCCAAATCTATCCAAAAAAGTCGGTTTGGTCCAATTCAGAATTGGGCTGTTGCCTAGTGTTATTGACATAATTTCATTATCATGGTTGGTATTACCAGCAATTTTAGATGCTATTAAAAGTTGAAATCGTTCAACTAATTCATTAACATCATCCCAATACACATAATTTGGTTTTGATAATTGTAGGGTCATACATATACCCTGAACCTGTTTTCGAACGATTTGGTGTGGACATTGCTGTTGGCAATGAAATACTACTACTACTACTTAGAAGAGGCTTGATAATTTCAGTATACTTATATGTTCGACTTTCTTTGTGCGCTAGTCTCCACTAATAATTTTTTTATATGTATCCAATTCATTCTTGTTATAGTCTGTAGGTTTTTTATGAGCATAGACCAGGGATAAGAGACCAACTGCTACCACTTGACAATTTAATTTCCTTATTGTTAACATTTAATGTACTGTTTCCCTACATTAAAGAACGAGAAGCTGAACTACTTTTCTAGGTCCATAAGCATTATCCAAGAGTTGTTCTCTCTGTAACTGGCTGATATTAAGATTTATTTCATAATCATCTACTTCTGACTCGCTCTCTGACTCTAACTCTGGTTCTATCTCGGAATCTATCTCTGGTTTCATATCTGGTTGCATCATTGCTTCTATGTCTGGTTCTACATCAATATTCGAATGAGAATAATAATTTGTTTCTTCATTTGATTCACTTTCTTCACTAGGATTGTCAGATTTCTCAAAATTTGATTTATATTCATCATTCACCAAGTAGATATTTTCCCAATTATCCCCATCAAAATCCTCAGCCTTGTTGCTGACGGATTTGTTTTTAATAGATTTTATAGTATGCTGTAATTCATCCAAATGGTCATGACTATTGTCCTTTATCTTTGATTTCGTAAACTTTTTTCATTCTCATTGACGAGCTTTTGTAAAGGTTTTGTTATTGGATTAAAAGTTTTCTCAAACTCCAAAGCATTCTGAGATTGTGTTTGCTTAACAGATTCAAGTTTTTAAGCTTAGTACGGCTTCCACTGCCACCAGCGTTGTCTGCAGCTCCTCTGCTGTCAGCAACAGACTGCCTACCGTCCGTAGGAGTAGGTGCTTTGCAGACTTCACACCTGCCTCTCACAGACCCCCGAAGTGCGGAGCTCTTGGCGGTATGAACGCAAATTCGCATCCTTTTCTTGATGCCAATTCGCGAAATGCGTCCGCCTTTTCCTCAATTTGAGCCCGCAACTTCCGAAACTGGCGACTTTCTCCTACGAAGTTCATCGCGTCGTCGCAATGGACGGTCTGCGGGACTCCTCGACGGCCGACGAACCCTTGAAAAGCCATTAAAAAAGTGTTAGTGGATAAGTCGGAAACTAGTTCTAAGTGCACCGCTTTTGTGGCGAAGCAAACAAAAAGTGCGATATACGACTTATACGTAGGCTTTCCACGCATTCGAAAGGTCGGGCTAATTGGGCCACAAAATTCAACACCACATATAGAAAATGGGCGGAGTGCTCGGAGTCGATCTGCTGGCAAATTAACCATTATTTGGGTTAGCAGACGAGGCTTGCATTTAAAGCAAGGGATACAAGATCTCACTTTCTGGCGACAGACTTCTTGAGCATTAACGAGCCAAATTCGCTCAAGAAGAATACTCACGAGCGCTCTCAGGCCAGCATGACAATTCGTTAAATGCAAATATCTAATGTAGCTTCTAGCAAATTGCGAGCTTTTAGGGGCTTTTTAGGGAGTAGCAACGGAAACTTGCCATCATATGAAAGAGAAGCATTTGCAAGTCGTCCCCCCACTCGCATCAACGTAAAGGAGCACAAAGATCCATCATACTCATGTATAAATTGATTGAGACGCTGCAGGCTATGGCCAACACGCGTGCCCTTTCGAACCCTTTCTATGTCATCTTTAAAATCAAATTGTTGGATAACTTCAACTATTTTCTCAAAGGCTTCTTGTCTCTCTAATGCCGTAGGAATATTTTCAAATATTTGTCGTTTATTATACCCGTTACTTATAAAAAATAAGTATAAGGGTATATTGTGTTCGTTGGAATGTGCGTAACAGGTAGAAGGAGGCATCTCCGACCACATAAAGTATATATATTCTTGATCAGCATCAACAGCCGAGTCGATATAGCCATGTGTGTCTGTCCGTCTGTCCGTCTGTCTGTCCGTGTGAGCGCCTAGATCTCAGAGACGATAAGAGATAGAGTAACCAAACTTTCACACGTAGATCAGAAATGCGTTGGAGCAGGTCAAGTTTGTTTTAAATTTTGGACCCGCCTACTTCCACGCCCGTAATTCGCGAAAAACTGGTCATCCGTCTGTATAAACACAAGAATCTCAGAGACTATAAGAGATAGAATAGCCAAATTTGTCACACAGATTTCCATATACCTCTCGCAGATCAAGTTTGTTTCAAATTTAAGCCACGCCCCCCTCCGCCCCCGCAAATCGCGAAAAACCACCTCACCCACAATTTTTCATATAATACGTATTTTTTTGTAATAACCGATATCTGTTATTATTATCTATTATCCCACTGAATCGCAACAAGATCGGACAAGTAGAACAGCAGTTATTGCGTGCCTGAGTTGTGGAATCAACAGGTTCCCCCCAGAGTATGCAATAGTTTTTGTATTGTTAAACCTTATTAGAATGCTTCAAATTCTCAAGTAGTTCTGGCAACGCAAGTATGACATTAGAATTGAATCGCTAATGTATTGAAATAAGTAACGGGTATCCTATGGTCGGGATCTCGACTATAGCCTTTCCCACTTGTTTTTACATATTTTTATAAAATGGAAGACATAAGCAAACACTCTAAGCAGTCTAGCATGCGATGAATAACTATCGATAGTTTCCAAGAGATCCGGTCGGTCTACCATAGCTGTTAGTCCGACCGCTGTTTTACGTACTTCCAAAGACGATAGCAATTCGTCAATAACACAGCCTCTCGAAACAATAACTGATGGGTTCTGCTTTGTCGGTACATGGCGCCATTCAGCGTTTTCTGTCCAGTCTTGGATTTCAGCCACACGATTCGACACGAATGTTGCCAAGGACGAAGGATGTGACTTGATCCAATGAAGTGTAACTTCAGAATCAGACCAAAAAACAGTCCGTTCAATTGCTAATCGTATAAGATTTCTGATTCGGTGGCAGAGATCTGCGAGAAGGTGAGCCGCGCACAACTCGAGTCTAGGAAGAGTCTTAGTCTTGAGGGGGGCTACTTTGGATTTAGATGTTAACAAGGAGACACGAGAACTTCTGTAGTATTAATGCGTATATATACCCATGCGCCAAACGCTCGCATTGATGCGTCGGCAAAGCCATGTATCTCAATCGGTGAAGTTGGCTCTGTAAAGACATATCGTGGTATTTTGATTCTTTGCAACCGAATCAAAGTTGATCTCAATTGCTGCCACGTGTTATTTAAGCTAATAGGGATTGATTCATCCCAATCCAGTCTTTGTAGCCAGAGCTCTTCGAGCAACATCTCAACATCAGAGGGCTTAACAGGCCGAGTGGATCAAATAACCGCGATGACACCGAGAGAATATTCCGTTTTGTCGCTCTTAGACCCATGCATGAATCGTCTATCTTAAATTGAAAGACATCTTCATTTGGCAACCCCGGCACGCCTAGTGTTTTGGTTGTGTCAGACTCTGAGATCGTTATCGGCTTAGCTGCATTGGTTGCGGAGAGCTCAGGAGCATTCGAAAACCATTTGGTTCGCTGGAAACCTGCGCCAAGAAGGATTTTCGCTACTTCAGATTTAGTTGTCTGAAAGTTTTTTTTTACGCATGCAGCACCAGTTAATAAATCATCAACATAAAAATCTTGCCTGATAACGTCAGCAGCTTTTGGGTATGACAACTTAATCATGTCACTTAGCTTTGTTAAACACCGTATTGCCAAAAATGGGGCTGGCGCAGTGCGATACGTTACAGTGTTTAACCTGAAGGACCTCAAAGAATCTGATGGGTTCTTTCGCCACACTACGAGCTGAAAATTTCGATCTGCTTCATGCATCATGACTTTCCTGTACATCTTTTTGATTTCAGCTGTTAGAGGATAGTTGTGTAGTCGAAATCTAAGCAGAGTCGAATACAGCTCATCTTGAAAGGTCGGTCCAACCATCAAAAGATCATTCAACGCAACTTGAGACGAAGTACGACAAGATGCGTCAAAAACGACGCGTAACTTCGTCGACGTGCTCTGTGCTCTTAGGACACACTGGTGCGGAATGAAATAGTGGAGAGTACTTGGAATTTGAGTGTCTATTTCAGACATGTGGCCAAGGGAAACATATTCTTCCATAAATTCCAAGTACATACGCTTTAACTCAGGATCACGAGACAAGCGTCTTTCGAGCGAAATAAAACGACGCTCAGCAACCTAAATGGTAGTCGTACTTCAAATCGACCTGACGGCAATATTTTTAAATTATCTAGAAAGTGGCTCTCACGTAACTGGTGTTCAACTCTTTGAACTTTTTTAGGTGACGGCAATTCTTCCAATGACCAAAACTTCTGCAATGTTGTGTCTATCGAGGTATATTTTTCTTCCTGGCAAGTTATGTTTACTACCTGAGCCGTTTTGGGACCTGTCGGCGTATAACGCCCTGAGACAATCCAACCAACCAGAGTTTTTGCAGAATCGGACAATTTGGACCTTGTTTAATTTGACCGACAGAGAGAAGTTCAAAGAACGTCTCCGCTCCGATAAGCATGTCGATCTTCTGTGGCTTGTGGAAATATGGATCAGCCAATTGCAGGTTTTCAGGGATTGAAATTGACCGTGTGGTCAGGCTGATAACCAGAAATGGTTTTCAAAACCCACAGGTCTAATGAAAACTCACTGCAATTGACTCGCGACTTCACCACTGTGTGTATCTTGCTCTTTACTTGTGTATTGCATTGAGCAATTCCAAGTAAATTGATACTAGCCTCGTCTCGACGCAATTGCAATCGTTGAGCTAGCTCGTCTGTTATTTAATTAATTTGCGATCCAGAATCAAGCAGAGCCCTGGCTTAATCGAAATCGCCACTTTTCGTTTTAACACTAATGACTGCTGTAGCTAGGATCACATTATCTGACACATTCGCATGCATGGACGCATGTGAAGTCGATGGATGATCCTGGGCGGAGTCAGAGGGTGATGGTAACGCTCGAGTGTTAGAAACAGCAGAGTATCTATGCAACAGCGTATGGTGTGATCGATTGCACACTCTGCACTTATTTGCCTTGCATTTGGCAACAGAATGTCCCTTCCAAAGGCAATTGATACATAATGACGTCGCCTTGGCGAATTCAAGCCGCTGCAGCACTGGTTGCGCGGCATATGTGGAACAATTCAATATTGAATGATCTTCGGAATTACAGATAACACATTGAGGGGACACCTGATTGTTTCTAACACTGGCCACAGAACCGGAAACGAACTTCGATTATGGTTTTTAGAAACAGCCTTAGACTCTGTCTTAGAGGATTCGGACGATAATTTCGCTGAAGCTTCATCGGACAGATTTTGGAATCTAAGATTAAGGACTGCTTCGCAATCACTCCACATTGGAATGCTGACATAATCGAGTTGATCCTTCCATTTTTGTTTGGTCATTGGGTCAGCATTTTTCATAACTAGATGAATGAGAATTGCATTGCAAATCTTTTTATCATCACATATCGAGAGAAGTGAGCCATATATGGCAGACACCGTGTCGATCATTGAACGCAAAGCTGCATTCTCATTGAATATTTGACATTCCTTTTCATAAACCTTCTTTAAGCTTTCTAGTGCCTTTATATAATTGTCCTCGGTGACTTGGAACGCTTTAATAGTGCCCAAAGCGGCACCAGAGAGACACGATATTAAATAATTGTACTTCTCAATCGTTTCGATCGTCTGATCATTATCAACCAGTTTTGTAAATAAGCCTGTAAAATTCTAGAACTCAGAGTATTTCCCACTAAACTTCGGAAGTGTAAGATGCGGAAGACGTTTGTGTGGAGTCGCAGCAGGGATGACTGCTTTTGTTATAGGATTGAGTCCCTTTATGACGGACCGTAAACGAACTTTAGTCGTTATGCAGAGCTCTTCCAGCTCTAGCCTATATTCATCGTCCGGATCAAAAGCTTCTACTCGAGTTTGATATTTTAAAGCGCGATCTATATGTGAGGCCAACATTTCTAGTCTAAATTCTAATTCTGTAGGGTCAAGGTTTAATTTACCTTCATCAATTTGGTCATGTAAACGAAGTATGCTTTTAACGCACACATGTCGTTTCTTTTTTGCATCATCGTAAGTCTCCTTAGTGTTTGCCATTTCGATAATTAAATTCGATTATCCTTGCAAACAAAAAACTTTTTCATACTAAACCTTGATTTTCAAACGATCGTTCCTATGGCAGCTATATGATATAGTACACCGATTTAAGCCAAATATGGTTAAAATGTGTAAAATAACAACAATTTGATATTGTGTAAGATTGGTTAAGATATCTCAAAAATCACAAAAAAATTTTATACTAAAGGTTATGCCACTCTACAAGGAAGTCAAAAAAGTCGACAAAAATATGCCTAGACACAAAAAAATATTATATCGCCGTCTCTCCACAGGTTTTCATAAGACATATCTTAAACGACGCTCAAAGAATGCAGCTTTGCAAAAAAAATGAATGAATTACCGTTCAGATTTTTTTTCGAGTTTTCCTTGAATTTAAGGACAAATAAAAGCTAAAAAAAATGCTTAAAAAAAACAACATTTTCTTAATTCAAAAATTAATAGCTCTTAAACTACTAACTTTAATCTTAGACTGTGTAAAGATAAATTTTAGGTATATTCATTAGCTTTCAGGAAAAGTAAAGCTTTTGAATATCGGTTATGGCATTCGGGTGTTATGATGACAAAAGTGGACGTACCTCTAAAAAAAAGCATTAAAAAAACAGCCAGATTTCAAAAAATTCTAAAAAAAAAAAAATTCTGCCATAGAAAAAAAAAAAAAAATGTTTTTCGGTGTTTGGGGCCCTAAATCTATCCAAAAAAGTCGGTTTGGTCCAATTCATAATTGGGCTGTTGCCTAGTGTTATTAATAAACATGAATAATTTATTCAATTACAATCGAATTTCAGATTGATAGCACTCGCTTGAAATTTAAATTTGAGAAAAGAAGCGAAAAACGAAGCGAATGCTATCAAATGACAAACGACTTTCAAAAACCAATATGCCTGACCAATGTAGGGGAGCGAGCGTCTCTTGACCAAAGCGCGCCAACGAAATTGCACACGACACCAACTGCACAGCTGCGGCTAAGCATAAAACGAAAACGAAAGTAGCGGGCTGCAGCTAGCTTGGCGTATGTATGTGTGTATGTGTGTGTATGCAAGCGCTTGATTAGAACAACTGTAATTGCAATTGTAGTCAAGAGAGGGGGAAACAAACGAGAGCGAAGAGAAATTGAAATAGCAATTAATTTATGCTTATCGCACATTAATTTGTTAATTAAATAACTTTATCTCCAAAGCGGTGGTTAATTAGTGCATGCAAATTTATAAATGTAAATGAACAATTATATATATAATAACAATGTTCTATCAGGTTTATTTAAAAAACTAGTCGGACGGTGCTACAGTCGAGCATACTCGACTGTCGGAATCCCCGTACTTACTATCCAAAAGCAGCCACTGCTAAAAATTAAATAATATTTAAAATAAACTTAAAATAACTTATAGTTGATGTGCCTTCCTAGGGTCTTCTGTTAAACATTATTTATGAACACTAGTCGCACCATTTATCTAATTAAGTTACACTCGCTAAATCGCAAAGTCAATTTCAAAATCACTCGAAGACAACGCGCAAAAAAGAATTAAAGAAGAGCCAATGTAAAGTCAAATAGACATACATAAGCGAAAAGCATTAGGAAGAGCGAGACAGCCATATACACAATTCTAAAATCTGTTAAGTGCACACATACATACATATTTAAGCACGCGACAAAACAAAAGAAGTTTCTAGCTTAACATTATTATTTGGTCTTGTGAAGCATATGTAAAACATTAACAAAGATAAAACTAAAACTACACTTTTAACATGCAAAATGTTGTAATAAATAAATTAACCAACACTTAATTCATATAGTAACATAATTGAAGCTCAAAATTTAGTTTAATAATATATTTGAATCAAAAGAAATTAAAAGATAAATTTATTAAAAACATGAATTTACATAGTAAATGTAAATAACATTAAATTTACATAGAATTCTAACACAACATTTATATAACTGCCAATATAACATTAATTAAATAAAATGATTTAACAGGTATTCGATGCTTAATATGTCAATACAACATTATTAGATATTAATTTTAAAAAAAGTTTTAAAATTAAATTATACAAAAAAATTTAAAATAGCTAAAAAATCACATTAAAAAAAAAAAATGTCCCAGCCGGGAATCGAACCCGCAAAAAAAAATGTTGTTGGAGCCGATAACACTAGGCAACAGCCAAAAAATTACACGAACCAAACCCACTTTTTTGGATAGATTTGGGGCCAAAAACGACGAAAAACATTTTTTTTTTTTTTTCTATGGTGAAATTTTTTTTTTTAGAATTTTTTAAAAATCTGGCTTTTTTTTCGTACTTTTTTTCAGAGGTGCGCCGACCTATGTCATCATTACTCGAGAATGACTAAACCGATTTTCAAAAGCTTTACTATTTCTGAAAGTCAATGAATATATCTATAATTCATTAATACAAAGTTTTGAATTTAAACTTATAGTTTAAGAGATATCAATTTTTGAATTAAGAAAATTATGATTTTTTTAAAGCTTTTTTTTTAGCTTTTTTTACTTTAAAATTCGAGGAAAAGTCGAAAAAAATTTATTACATTTTGTCTTTAATTTTATTTGCATAGCTGCATTAATTACGCGTCGTTAAAGATAAGTCTTATCAAAATCTGTGGAGGGACAGCGATATAATATTTTTTTGTGTGTAGGCATGTTTTTGTCGACTTTGATGACTTCCTTGTAGAGCGGCATGACCTTTAGTATGAAAATTTTTTGTGATTTTTAAGATATCTTCACCAATCTCACACAATATCAAATTGTTGTTATTTTACACATTTTGACCAAATTTGGTTCAAATCGGTCTACTATATCATATAGCTGTCATAGGAACGATCGTTCGAAAATCAAGGTTTAGTATTAAAAAGTATTTTGTTTTTTGAGATATTTTAACCAATCTGACAGAATATGCATTTAAGATGGTCATCTGAACTATTAAATTTGTTTATATATATATAATTATATTAATTACCAATCGTTGCGTATGTTTACCGTTAAAATCTATGGAAGGACGGCTAAGTTATTAGTATATTGACAAAAAAACAATTACGCAAAGGTAGATTTTCGACTGACCGGTCCCATGGAAGCTATATGTTATAGTGATCCGATTCCAACCAAATTTGGACAGGTTGTATAAGGCAATAGAAGGCTTATAACTTGTAAGTTTTGTACAGATAACTTTAAAAACAAAAAAGTTTTTCATACTAAAGGTTGCTTATCGACCGTTCGTATCGATTGTTCCTATGGCAGCTATATGTTATAGTGGTCCGATTTCTATCAAATTTGGTAAGGATGTAATGGGCAATTAAAGATACCCAATTTATGAGTTTTATTGAGATTTCTCCAAAAACAAAAAAGTTTTTTATACTAAAACATGATTTTCTACCGATCGGTCCTATGACAGCTATATGATATAGTGGACCGATTTGAACCAACTTTGGTCAGGATGCATAAAACCAACTTATATGCATATTCTATCAGTTTAGTTAAGATATCTCAAAAAACACAAAAGTTTTTTATACTAAAACTTGTTTTTAGACCGATCGGTCCTATGGCAGCTGTATGATATAGTAGACAGATTCGAACCAAAATAAATAAAGATGTAAAGGACAACAAAGAGTACACAATTTGTGAGTTCGATTAAAATATCTTAGAAAATAAAAAAGTTTTTCATACCAAAGGTGAATTTTCGACTGATCGTTCCTATGGCAGCTATATTGAATAGTGATCCGATTTGAACCAAATTTGGTAGGGATACATACCACATTACTAAATACATAACCAGCAAGATTGGATGATATATCTCAAAAAACAAAAAACTTTTTCATACTAACCCTTGTATTTCTAACGATCGTTCCTATGGCAGCTATATGATATAGTAATCCGATTTAGACCAAATTTAGTCAGGGTGTATGAGACAGTCCCAAATACACTATCTGTGAGTTTGGTTAAGATATCTTAAGAAACAAAAAAGTTTTTCATACTAAATGTCATGCCGCTCTACAAGGAAGTCATAAAATTCGACAAAAACATGCCTAGACAAAAAAAAATAATACATCGCCGTCTCTCCACAGATTTTGATAAGACATATCATAAACGACGCGTAATTAATGCAGCTATGCAAATAAAATTAAAGACAAAATGTAATAAATTTTTTTCGACTTTTCCTCGAATTTTAAAGTAAAAAAAGATAAAAAAAAAGCTTTAAAAAAATCATAATTTTCTTAATTCAAAAATTGATATCTCTTAAACTATAAGTTTAAATCCAAAACTTTGTATTAATGAATTAATCGGTTTTGGCGTTCTCGAGTAATGATGAAAAAACTGGGCGCACCTCTGAAAAAAAGTACGGAAAAAAGAGCCAAATTTCAAAAAATTCTAAAAAAAAAATTCTACCATAGAAAAAAAAAAAAAATGTTTTTCGTCATTTGGAGCCCCAAATCTATCCAAAAAAGTGGGTTTGGTTCGTGTAATAGACAAAAAGTTGAAAATTGTTGCCTAGTGTAATCGAACCCACGACCTAGTTTTAAAAGAAAGTTTAAAACTTCGGTGGCTCAACACATTGAGCCACACATTGCATTGCGTGCAAGTCGCCAAATTTCTATATTGGTTGTACGAGGGCTGTCTGATAAATAACCGACCTAACCATGATGCACGCGACTTTTTCAAAATTTTTTTTTTTTATTTTTCTATGTAGTCTCCTTGTAACTCCACACACTTCTGCCAGCGATGCTCCCATCTCTGCAACCCTTCCAAATAGTACTTGGCATCTTTGTCTGCAAAATTCGAGTTCACGAAAGAGATTGCCTCCTCATTTGACGAAAATCTCTGGCCGCCGAGCGCAGTTTTAAGTTGAGGAAACAAAAAAAAGTCGCTTGGTGCTAGATCCGGTGAATAAGGTGGATGGTCAAGCAGTTCAAACCGCAATTCGTGAATTTTCGCCATGGCGACTGTTGAGGTTTGAGATGGTGCGTTGTCTTGGTGGAACAAGACTTTCTTTTTTTGCAAATGTGGCCGATTTTTCGAAATTTCTTCCTTTAGCTTGTCCAATAATGATGCGTAGTATGCTCCTGTTATAGTTTTTCCTTTTTCAAGATAGTCAATAAAAATAATTCCATGGCTGTCCCAAAAAGAACTCGCCATCACTTTCCCAGCCGAATACACAGCTTTAGGTTTTTTTGGGGCCGGTTCTCCCTTTTCAATCCACTGTTTAGATTGGATTTTTGTTTCGGGCGTATAATGATGAATCCAAGTTTCGTCTACAGTTATCAATCGGCGCCAAAACTCGGTCTTATTGCCTCTAAACTGAGCCAACAGAGCGCTGGAAATGTTCATGCGCGCACGTTTGTGGTCTAGCGTAAGCAAACGCGGCACCCATCGCGCGGACAGCGTTCTCATGTCCAAATCTTGGTTTAATATATGACAAACACGTTCTTTTGACATCTTCATAATCTCAGCTATTTCTCTAACTTTAATCCGGCGGTCGTCTAGTACCAATTGATGAACTTAAGCGATGTTATCGTTAGTGGTTACAGTTTTTGGACGCCCAGGACGTTCATCATCTTCCAAGCTCCTGCGACCACGTTTAAATTCAGCTGCCCAGCTGAGGTTTGCTAAGCGTCGCCAACACACTTTATGATTAGTCTAGGTTTTATTCTCTAACTCGAATGTTCAACTATTCAGTTTAATAAAGTATTTTCAATTTTTAGACCCCGTACTTAAAAAAAGTACAGGGGTCTATTGGGTTTGTTTTAACGAAAATGTGCGTAACAGGCAGAATGAGGCGTGGCAGACCCCATAAAGAATATATATTCTTGATCAGCATCAATAGCCGAGTCGATATAGCAATGTCCGTCTGTCCTGACGTCCTGACGTCTGTATGAGCACCTAGATCTCAGAGACTATAAGAGCCAAATACACCAAATTTGGTATTGCGCTTTGTCTATATTGCAAGCAGATCAAATTTGTTTTAGTAATCGGCCACGCCCCCTTTACCGCCCAAAAATCGACATAGAAAATTTCATATCCATATTAAAAGAGCACTTTAAATGCTAGAGACACCAAAATTGGTATGTAGGTTCCTCTATATTGCAAGCAGATTTTGCATTGAAATTTAATTTGTATTTATTAATGTTTTGATAACATATAATGTTAACAAACGTTTTTAAAATTATGAAATAGAGTCCTGTAAACCAATATAGAAATTTTGCGACTTGCACGCAATGCGATGTGTGGCTCAATGGGTTGAGTCTTTTAAAACTAGGTCGTGGGTTCCAGGCTCCAAAAACATTTTTTTTTTGCGGGTTCGACTCCCGGCTGGGACAATTTTTTTTAATGTGATTTTTTAGATATTTTTAATTTTTTTGTATTATTTAATTTTAAAACTTTTTTTAAAATTATTATCTAATAATGTTGTATTGACATATTAAGCATCGAATACCTGTTAAATCATTTTATTTAATTAATGTTATATTGGCAGTTATATAAATGTTGTGTTAGAATTCTATGTAAATTTAATGTTATTTACATTTACTATGTAAATTCATGTTTTTAATAAATTTATCTTTTAATTTCTTTTGATTCAAATATATTATTAAACTAAATTTTGAGCTTCATTTATGTTACTATAGAATTAAGTGTTGGTTAATTTATTTATTACAACATTTTGCATGTTAAAAGTGTAGTTTTAGTTTTATCTTTGTTAATGTTTTACATATGCTTCACAAGACCAAATAATAATGTTAAGCTAGAAACTATGTATGTATGTGTGCACTTAACAGATCTTAGAATTGTGTATATGGCTGTCTCGCTCTTCCTAATGCTTTTCGCTTATTGACTTTACATTGGCTCTTCTTTAATTCTTTTTTGGGCGTTGTCTTCGGGTGATTTTGAAATTGACTTTGCGATTTAGCGAGTGTAACTTAATTAGATAAATGGTGCGACTAGTGTTCATAAATAATGTTTAACAGAAGACCCTAGGAAGGCACATAAACTATAAGTTATTTTAAGTTTATTTTAAATATTATTTAATTTTTAGCAGTGGCTGCTTTTGGATAGTAAGTACGGGGTTTCCGACAGTCGAATATGCTCGACTGTGGCACCGTCCGACTAGTTCTTCTTAAATTTAGATTTGTAATGTATAATTTTCCTTCCTCTATTTGTCTCTTCGAAATGTTTCTCATCTATTTGTTTTAAATTACCTGTCTTTTTAAATGGATTAGTAGGTTTCGAACGTACCAAAGGTGATTGCCTATAATTAGTAACTATTTCGAAATTTGTACGTTTTTCATATAATTTTTCTATTTGATTGGACTTGTTTGATTGTGTGTTATATTCTGGGGTTCCTGCTTATATAAAAATGTCTGCTAGTGTTCTCCCTGTGATATTATGTTTAGTTTTGTGATTATATGTATAAAGTATCCCACAAAAAAAACCTCTACACGAGGTAAAAGTCTAGTGACGAAAGCAATTTTTAGCCCCAAAATTTCTGATATCCAATTGTGTGACGAGCAATATTCAGTTTATTATAAGAATTTTTAATAAAAATAAAAATTATTAAAAAACAAAAAAAACATATCAGAAATTTTGGGTCTAAAAATTGTTTTCGTCACTAGACTTTTACCTCGTGTAGAGGTTATTTTGTGGGATATCAGAAATTTTTTCAATTGCTTTTGCTTTTGACATTTTAGCTTTATCATTAATGCAAGGAGATAGTAAAATATATAACTAAGAGACTCCGCCCCTGTTTGCTTCGCTCGCGTTACTAATGTCTACTTTTCATACTAAGACTTGGATTTCGCCCGATCGGTCCTATGTTAGCTATATGATATAGTGGTTTGATTACCGGTTACCAATTTCGGTCAGGATGTATAAAACTATCTTAAATGCATATTCTATCATTTTGGTTTAAATATCTCATAAACCAAAAAAGTTTTTATACCCTGAGCCCATTAAAAATGGGCAAAAAAGGGTATAATGCATTTGGCAGAATGTATGTAACAGGCAGAAGGGGGCGTGGCAGACTCCCAAAAGTATATATATTCTTGATCAGGATCAACAGTTGAGTCGATTGAGCCATGTCCGTCTGTCTGTCCGTCTGTTTGAACGCGTCGATCTCAGAAACCATAAGAGCTAGAGACTTCAAACTTGGTATGTAGGTTCCTGGATACCGTACGCAGATCAAGTTTGTTTTTATTTTTGGATCGGACAACTATATCATATAGCTGCCATAGGAACGATACATCGAAAATTAAGTTTTTGTATGAAAAGCATCTTTAATTTTTGAGATATCTCAACCAATCTCACACGATATGTATCTGGGCTGGTATTATATATCCCGACCAAGTTTGGTCAAAATCGGCCTACTATATCATATAGCTGTCATACAGACGCTCTGCCGAAAATCAAGTTTAAATAGGAAAAAGTTTTTGGTTTTTAAAGATATCCTAACCAAATTGATAGAATATGAATTTATGTTGGTTTTGTACATTCTGACCAGATTTGGTTCAGATCGGTTCCATATATCACATAGCTGCCAATGGAATAATTGGTCGAAAATCAACATTTATAAAAGAGTACCTGGGCTCAGGGTATCCTACTGTCGAGCGTGCTCGACTGTAGCCGCACCTCACCGCGAGCGAAGCGAGCCGGGGGTAGGCGAGCGAAGCGAGTAGGGGGCGGAGCCCCCTTGTTCATACTAAAACCTAATTTTGACCCGATCGGTCCTATGACAGCTATATGATATAGTGGTTTGATTACCGGTTACCAATTTCGGTCAGGATGTATAATAGTAACTTAAATGCATATTCTATCAATTTGGTTAAAATATCTCATAAAACAAAAAAGTTTTTCATACTAAAACCTAATTTTGCCCCGATCGGTCCTATGACAGCTATGTGATATAGTGGTCCGATTTGAACCAACTTTGGTCAGGATATATAAAACTATGTAAAATGCGTATTTTATCAGTTTGGTTGAGATATCTCATAAAACCAAAAAGTTTTTAGTACTAAAACGTGATTTTCGAACTAAAACGTGATTTTCGACCGATGGAAAAATGTATATATACAGTTAAGAGGCAATATCTTCCAAACCCCTCAACCAAAATTTATATACAACATACTTAAATTTAATAAAATAAAATACCTTATTTCACCTGTAAAATGTTACCTGAGTACTTTAGAAAAAAAGTTTGAAGGTACGTCAAAAAGCCCTCAAACTCACCTTTCCAATGATATATAGGACATATCCGTTTGCAAACTATTGGGGTTTCAATTTAAGCGGGAAATAGCGTTTTACCGCTAAACTAGCGGGAAATTCAAAAAGTCGTAGAACAAACATTTCTATATTTTTGAAAAGAAACAAATCCTCATCATTACATCTAAGCTTTTTTAGCGCTTTGATACGGACAAACGAACAGACAAACAAACTGACTTTTCATCTTGATTTGAAAAATCCACTAAAAATTTCAAATTTTATTATCTTTTGAGCCAGTTATCGGATTTGGGTGATCGAGGTATCAATCGACGCGTATTTTTGATTAGAATTTTTGCAAAAAGGCCACAACGGCCTCATTAGCTGCGATCGTTTAAATGTTTCCCCTCTCACTAACACCCCCGTATCTCATCAACCAGGTGAGTTAGATAAAGTTTTAGTATGCCATTTTGTAAGTTAGGACTCAGCCTTTCGATCGGTATATAACTCAATCTGATCGGACGGTCGAAGCAAATTTTCCAAATTAGCTGTATATATTGCTAGTCGCCTTTCGCACCCTTCGTGCTGCTTTCGTCACTAGAGCGAACTGCCGATCGCAGTGATTATCTGCCAAAAGTTCTTCGGCAAGTTTGCCACCTATACAACTAATACAAGCGCCAGTATCCATTAGACCGGATATTGTTTTCTGAAGTAGTTTTACCTGTGCATAAGGCTGAAGATCGCTATAGTTGTTGATAACTAAAGCTAACACTGCCTTGTTTAAATCTTTCTGTTGTTGCCGATGAACTGTTCTGCGTTTCTGATCTCTACTCTTTTTTCCAATCAAATGCTGTGAAAGCTCTGGCATAGGTAAGTCTGAGTTTTTGGAAATGTCAGGTGGGGAAAATAGCTGGTTTAATGTATGTTCACTTAATCTGTATTTGTCGCTCGGGTAATCAGTTTGCGTGCACTTTCTAATGGTGCACGCGGGCGATTGTTTTTTGGACCACATTTTTGACAAGATGGCCTGTATGTGTCACGCTTCCCACACCCATAACAAAATATTGTTCTATCAGCTATCTTGATATCGTTGGCCGTTTTTTTCAAAATTCCAGCACGACAAGGTCAGTGCTTCAATATCAAGACCGACAGATTCTTCTTCATCCAAATCGCAGTCATTTCCGGTTTGCACCATGATTTCGTTAATATGGCGTTTAGCCGCAAAACGATGAGTGGAAGAACTAGTAGGAGTTATGGTGTTTATAAACCGCTCACGTGTACGTACTACTTGCCTCAGGTGAACAACATTATATATGGGTACATGGAGAATTTCGTGTTGGACATCAGCCAACAGATTTTCTCTTAGCACCTCCAGCTAGGCTTGCTCACTCATTGGTTGTAATAACCTATCTGCAATAGCCACTATGGCCTCGTAAAACTGATCGAAAGATTCGCTAGCTTTCTGCTTTCGCTGAGTGATAGCGGTGCGTATCTCATGGTCCGTTCGCCCGTCTTTGAATTGCTCTTTTAATGCTTTTCGTAACTCTGGCCAACGTACTACCTGGACGCTCTTATGATAACTTCAATATCATTCGCTACCGCTTCCCTCGAATAAATTGCTAGCGTAGCGAGATAACAACTCAAAGTTGCCATCTAGTGTCTGCATAGTGAGTTCTTCTACGCGGTACAGAAAATCGTCTATTGAAACTTTCGATTGCCCTGAGAAACGCAACTTCCAGTTAAATATTATTTGGCTAATTCGGTCAGGTCTCAACTGATTGCTTTGCTGTGAACCATAAGGTGAGCTAACACTGGGACGAGCATCTTGCCTGGATTTCGGGTTTTGCGGGTTGTTGACGCCAAACAACTGCTCGAAACTTTGGTGTTGCTGATCAGGTGGAGAAGTTCTAGCCACCGACTGAGCTGCGTCAAGGTGAGCCGCAGATTGTATTGACAATCGCTGAAGCCCTGATTCTATTGTTTGAGACAACAATTGAGTTTGTTGTGCTAAAGCTGTGGCCATAGCATTACTGATTGCTTGCTGCAAGGTATCTACTAAGGTGTTTTGATTACCGGGTACGCTATTGGCCATGTTTCCGTCCTGCTCTGCTTGATTCTGATTTTCAGGATCTGATACAGATTGTGCTACCTGTTCTCGCTCTTCTCTACCCTGCTGTAGGCCCGCTTCTTGTCCCTGTAACTCTGCAGCTTGAGCGGACGAGCTTGGCTCTATTACTGCGGCAGTTGATCTTGTCTGCGATCTGGTTTTGCCCGTTTGCATTGCTGCTGAATTGGCACTTGATTGTGCAGCTTCTAGCTCTGTGGCTAGGATTACGTCAGTTCGGCTAAGGTTCGTTCGACAGACTGGGCACAGTTGCTTATTCTTCGTACGGGTGTTAAAGCACGCGTGATGGAAGAAGTGGTTACACCTAGTAGTCAGAAGTTGAGCTGGATACTCTACTTCTTGTGTACAAACACAACAAATAGTATCTAAATGGGCTCTTTGCTTTTGACGAACGGGACTTTTAGTAACTAACATGCTATCCTCAATGAATATTTTCTCAAACAAATAACCAATTTCGACAATGCTATAATTATAATTAATTGATGCAACGCTGCTTAGTGCCAAATAAATTCAATACAAAAAAAAACAAAGGTTATAAGACGATAATTCATAAATAATATTTTCTGGAAACCATGCAAAACCTTAAAGAGAGTACAATATACAATCACGTTTTTATTTCGACCTCAATGAAAATAAAGGATATCTTGATACTGTAGGGAATTTGCCTGCTTCAGATTGAACGGCACGTTAGTAGCTCTGAGCCACTAACAATGATCCACGGACAACCTGATGTTGAACTAATTCGAGTTGAAAAATAACGAAAAGAAAGAAAGAAATAAGCATAGTGATTATTGTTTTTTTTTTTTTTTAATAAATTTTATTTTTATTTAAAAATTTTATAATTAACTGAATTTTGCTCGTCACACAATTGGATATCAGAAGTTTTGGGGCTAAAAATTGCTTTCGTCACTAGACTTTTACCTCGTGTAGAGGTTTTTTTTGTGGGATATCAGAAGTTTTTGCAATTGCTTTTGCTTTTGACATTTTAGCTTTATCATTAACGCAGGGAGATAGTAAAATATATAACTAAGAGACTCCGCCCCTGTTTGCTTCGCTCGCGTTACTACTGTCTACTTTTCATACTAAGACTTGGATTTCGCCCGATCGGTCCTATGTTAGCTATATGATATAGTGGTTTGATTACCGGTTACCAATTTCGGTCAGGATGTATAAAACTATCTTAAATGCATATTCTATCATTTTGGTTTAAATATCTCATAAACCAAAAAAGTTTTTCATACTAAAACCTAATTTTGACCCGATCGGTTCTATGACAGCTATATGATATAGTGGTTTGATTACCGGTTACCAATTTCGGTCAGGATGTATAATACTAACTTAAATGCATATTCTATCAATTTGGCTAAAATATCTCATAAAACAAAAAAGTTTTTCATACTAAAACCTAATTTTGACCCGATCGGTTCTATGACAGCTATATGATATAGTGGTCCGATTTGATCGGTCAGGATATATAAAACTATGTAAAATGCGTATTTTATCAGTTTGGTTGAGATATCTCATAAAACCGAAAAGTTTTTAGTACTAAAACGTGATTTTCGACCGATGGAAAAATGTATATATTCAGTTAACAGGCAATATCTTCCAAACCCCTCAACCAAAATTTATGTGTTATATACCAAAAAAACGCAGAATATTACGTACTACAACATATTTAAATTTAATAAAAGTCGTTAGAGCCGTTTTGTCAGAAATCGCCAAAATATAAGCTAAAAAACCTTATTTCACCTGTAAAATGTTACCTGAGTACTTTAAAAGTTTGAAGGTACGCCAAAAAGCCCTCAAACTCGCCTTTCCAATGATATATAGGACATATCTGTAGCTTCTATGGTTTGCAAACTATTGGGGTTTCAATTTTAGCGGGAAATAGCGTATTACCGCTAAACTAGCGGGAAATTCAAAAAGTCGTAGAACAAACATTTCTATATTTTTAAAAAGGAACAAATCCTCATCATTACATCTAAGCTTTTTTAGCGCTTTGATACGGACAAACGAACAGACAAACAAACTGACTTTTCATCTTGATTTGAAAAGTCCACTAAAAATTTCAAATTTTATTATCTTTTGAACCAGTTATCGGATTTGGGTGGTATCAATCGACGCGTATTTTTGATTAGAATTTTTACAAAAAGGCCACAACGGCCTCATTAGCTGCGATCGTTTAAATGTTTCCCCTCCCACTTACACCCCCGTATCTCATCAACCAGGTGAGTTAGATAAAGTTTTAGTATGCCATTTTGTAAGTTAGGACTCAGCCTTTCGATCGGTATATAACTCAATCTGATCGGACAGTCGAAGCAAATTTTCCAAATTAGCTGTATATATTGCTAGTCGCCTTTCGCACCCTTCGAGCTGCTTTCGTCACTAGAGCGAACTGCCGTTCGCAGTGATTATCTGCCAAAAGTTCTTCGGCAAGTTTGCCACCTATACAACTAATACAAGCGCCAGTATCCATTAGACCGGATATTGTTTTCTGAAGTAGTTTTACCTGTGCATAAGGCCGAAGATCGCTATAGTTGTTGATAACTGAAGCTAACACTGCCTTGTTTAAATCTTTCTGTTGTTGCCAATGAACTGTTCGGCGTTTCTGATCTCTACTCTTTTTTCCAATCAAATGCTGTGAAAGCTCTGGCATAGGTAAGTCTGAGTTTTTGGAAATGTCAGGTGGGGAAAATAGCTGGTTTAATGTATGTTCACTTAATCTGTATTTGTCGCTCGGGTAATCAGTTTGCGTGCACTTTCTAATGGTGCACGCGGGCGATTGTTTTTTGGACCACATTTTTGACAAGATGGCCTGTATGTGTCACGCTTCCCACACCCATAACAAAATATTGTTCTATCAGCTATCTTGATATCGTTGGCCGTTTTTTTCAAAATTCCAGCACGACAAGGTCAGTGCTTCAATATCAAGACCGACAGATTCTTCTTCATCCAAATCGCAGTCATTTCCGGTTTGCACCATGATTTCGTTAATATGGCGTTTAGCCGCAAAACGATGAGTGGAAGAACTAGTAGGAGTTATGGTGTTTATAAACCGCTCACGTGTACGTACTACTTGCCTCAGGTGAACAACATTATATATGGGTACATGGAGAATTTCGTGTTGGACATCAGCCAACAGATTTTCTCTTAGCACCTCCAGCTAGGCTTGCTCACTCATTGGTTGTAATAACCTATCTGCAATAGCCACTATGGCCTCGTAAAACTGATCGAAAGATTCGCTAGCTTTCTGCTTTCGCTGAGTGATAGCGGTGCGTATCTCATGGTCCGTTCGCCCGTCTTTGAATTGCTCTTTTAATGCTTTTCGTAACTCTGGCCAACGTACTACCTGGACGCTCTTATGATAACTTCAATATCATTCGCTACCGCTTCCCTCGAATAAATTGCTAGCGTAGCGAGATAACAACTCTAAGTTGCCATCTAGTGTCTGCATAGTGAGTTCTTCTACGCGGTACAGAAAATCGTCTATTGAAACTTTCGATTGCCCTGAGAAACGCAACTTCCAGTTAAATATTATTTGGCTAATTCGGTCAGGTCTCAACTGATTGCTTTGCTGTGAACCATAAGGTGAGCTAACACTGGGACGAGCATCTTGCCTGGATTTCGGGTTTTGCGGGTTGTTGACGCCAAACAACTGCTCGAAACTTTGGTGTTGCTGATCAGGTGGAGAAGTTCTAGCCACCGACTGAGCTGCGTCAAGGTGAGCCGCAGATTGTATTGACAATCGCTGAAGCCCTGATTCTATTGTTTGAGACAACAATTGAGTTTGTTGTGCTAAAGCTGTGGCCATAGCATTACTGATTGCTTGCTGCAAGGTATCTACTAAGGTGTTTTGATTACCGGGTACGCTATTGGCCATGTTTCCGTCCTGCTCTGCTTGATTCTGATTTTCAGGATCTGATACAGATTGTGCTACCTGTTCTCGCTCTTCTCTACCCTGCTGTAGGCCCGCTTCTTGTCCCTGTAACTCTGCAGCTTGAGCGGACGAGCTTGGCTCTATTACTGCGGCAGTTGATCTTGTCTACGATCTGGTTTTGCCCGTTTGCATTGCTGCTGAATTGGCACTTGATTGTGCAGCTTCTAGCTCTGTGGCTAGGATTACGTCAGTTCGGCTAAGGTTCGTTCGACAGACTGGGCACAGTTGCTTATTCTTCGTACGGGTGTTAAAGCACGCGTGATGGAAGAAGTGTTTACACCTAGTAGTCAGAAGTTGAGCTGGATACTCTACTTCTTGTGTACAAACACAACAAATAGTATCTAAATGGGCTCTTTGCTTTTGACGAACGGGACTTTTAGTAACTAACATGCTATCCTCAATGAATATTTTCTCAAACAAATAACCAATTTCGACAATGCTATAATTATAATTAATTGATGCAACGCTGCTTAGTGCCAAATAAATTCAATACAAAAAAAAACAAAGGTTATAAGACGATAATTCATAAATAATATTTTCTGGAAACCATGCAAAACCTTAAAGAGAGTACAATATACAATCACGTTTTTATTTCGACCTCAATGAAAATAAAGGATATCTTGATACTGTAGGGAATTTGCCTGCTTCAGATTGAACGGCACGTTAGTAGCTCTGAGCCACTAACAATGATCCACGGACAACCTGATGTTGAACTAATTCGAGTTGAAAAATAACGAAAAGAAAGAAAGAAATAAGCATAGTGATTATTGTTTTTTTTTTTTTTTAATAAATTTTATTTTTATTTAAAAATTTTATAATTAACTGAATTTTGCTCGTCACACAATTGGATATCAGAAGTTTTGGGGCTAAAAATTGCTTTCGTCACTAGACTTTTACCTCGTGTAGAGGTTTTTTTTGTGGGATATCAGAAGTTTTTGCAATTGCTTTTGCTTTTGACATTTTAGCTTTATCATTAACGCAGGGAGATAGTAAAATATATAACTAAGAGACTCCGCCCCTGTTTGCTTCGCTCGCGTTACTACTGTCTACTTTTCATACTAAGACTTGGATTTCGCCCGATCGGTCCTATGTTAGCTATATGATATAGTGGTTTGATTACCGGTTACCAATTTCGGTCAGGATGTATAAAACTATCTTAAATGCATATTCTATCATTTTGGTTTAAATATCTCATAAACCAAAAAAGTTTTTCATACTAAAACCTAATTTTGACCCGATCGGTTCTATGACAGCTATATGATATAGTGGTTTGATTACCGGTTACCAATTTCGGTCAGGATGTATAATACTAACTTAAATGCATATTCTATCAATTTGGCTAAAATATCTCATAAAACAAAAAAGTTTTTCATACTAAAACCTAATTTTGACCCGATCGGTTCTATGACAGCTATATGATATAGTGGTCCGATTTGATCGGTCAGGATATATAAAACTATGTAAAATGCGTATTTTATCAGTTTGGTTGAGATATCTCATAAAACCGAAAAGTTTTTAGTACTAAAACGTGATTTTCGACCGATGGAAAAATGTATATATTCAGTTAACAGGCAATATCTTCCAAACCCCTCAACCAAAATTTATGTGTTATATACCAAAAAAACGCAGAATATTACGTACTACAACATATTTAAATTTAATAAAAGTCGTTAGAGCCGTTTTGTCAGAAATCGCCAAAATATAAGCTAAAAAACCTTATTTCACCTGTAAAATGTTACCTGAGTACTTTAAAAGTTTGAAGGTACGCCAAAAAGCCCTCAAACTCGCCTTTCCAATGATATATAGGACATATCTGTAGCTTCTATGGTTTGCAAACTATTGGGGTTTCAATTTTAGCGGGAAATAGCGTATTACCGCTAAACTAGCGGGAAATTCAAAAAGTCGTAGAACAAACATTTCTATATTTTTAAAAAGGAACAAATCCTCATCATTACATCTAAGCTTTTTTAGCGCTTTGATACGGACAAACGAACAGACAAACAAACTGACTTTTCATCTTGATTTGAAAAGTCCACTAAAAATTTCAAATTTTATTATCTTTTGAACCAGTTATCGGATTTGGGTGGTATCAATCGACGCGTATTTTTGATTAGAATTTTTACAAAAAGGCCACAACGGCCTCATTAGCTGCGATCGTTTAAATGTTTCCCCTCCCACTTACACCCCCGTATCTCATCAACCAGGTGAGTTAGATAAAGTTTTAGTATGCCATTTTGTAAGTTAGGACTCAGCCTTTCGATCGGCATATAACTCAATCTGATCGGACAGTCGAAGCAAATTTTCCAAATTAGCTGTATATATTGCTAGTCGCCTTTCGCACCCTTCGAGCTGCTTTCGTCACTAGAGCGAACTGCCGTTCGCAGTGATTATCTGCCAAAAGTTCTTCGGCAAGTTTGCCACCTATACAACTAATACAAGCGCCAGTATCCATTAGACCGGATATTGTTTTCTGAAGTAGTTTTACCTGTGCATAAGGCCGAAGATCGCTATAGTTGTTGATAACTGAAGCTAACACTGCCTTGTTTAAATCTTTCTGTTGTTGCCAATGAACTGTTCGGCGTTTCTGATCTCTACTCTTTTTTCCAATCAAATGCTGTGAAAGCTCTGGCATAGGTAAGTCTGAGTTTTTGGAAATGTCAGGTGGGGAAAATAGCTGGTTTAATGTATGTTCACTTAATCTGTATTTGTCGCTCGGGTAATCAGTTTGCGTGCACTTTCTAATGGTGCACGCGGGCGATTGTTTTTTGGACCACATTTTTGACAAGATGGCCTGTATGTGTCACGCTTCCCACACCCATAACAAAATATTGTTCTATCAGCTATCTTGATATCGTTGGCCGTTTTTTTCAAAATTCCAGCACGACAAGGTCAGTGCTTCAATATCAAGACCGACAGATTCTTCTTCATCCAAATCGCAGTCATTTCCGGTTTGCACCATGATTTCGTTAATATGGCGTTTAGCCGCAAAACGATGAGTGGAAGAACTAGTAGGAGTTATGGTGTTTATAAACCGCTCACGTGTACGTACTACTTGCCTCAGGTGAACAACATTATATATGGGTACATGGAGAATTTCGTGTTGGACATCAGCCAACAGATTTTCTCTTAGCACCTCCAGCTAGGCTTGCTCACTCATTGGTTGTAATAACCTATCTGCAATAGCCACTATGGCCTCGTAAAACTGATCGAAAGATTCGCTAGCTTTCTGCTTTCGCTGAGTGATAGCGGTGCGTATCTCATGGTCCGTTCGCCCGTCTTTGAATTGCTCTTTTAATGCTTTTCGTAACTCTGGCCAACGTACTACCTGGACGCTCTTATGATAACTTCAATATCATTCGCTACCGCTTCCCTCGAATAAATTGCTAGCGTAGCGAGATAACAACTCAAAGTTGCCATCTAGTGTCTGCATAGTGAGTTCTTCTACGCGGTACAGAAAATCGTCTATTGAAACTTTTGATTGCCCTGAGAAACGCAACTTCCAGTTAAATATTATTTGGCTAATTCGGTCAGGTCTCAACTGATTGCTTTGCTGTGAACCATAAGGTGAGCTAACACTGGGACGAGCATCTTGCCTGGATTTCGGGTTTTGCGGGTTGTTGACGCCAAACAACTGCTCGAAACTTTGGTGTTGCTGATCAGGTGGAGAAGTTCTAGCCACCGACTGAGCTGCGTCAAGGTGAGCCGCAGATTGTATTGACAATCGCTGAAGCCCTGATTCTATTGTTTGAGACAACAATTGAGTTTGTTGTGCTAAAGCTGTGGCCATAGCATTACTGATTGCTTGCTGCAAGGTATCTACTAAGGTGTTTTGATTACCGGGTACGCTATTGGCCATGTTTCCGTCCTGCTCTGCTTGATTCTGATTTTCAGGATCTGATACAGATTGTGCTACCTGTTCTCGCTCTTCTCTACCCTGCTGTAGGCCCGCTTCTTGTCCCTGTAACTCTGCAGCTTGAGCGGACGAGCTTGGCTCTATTACTGCGGCAGTTGATCTTGTCTGCGATCTGGTTTTGCCCGTTTGCATTGCTGCTGAATTGGCACTTGATTGTGCAGCTTCTAGCTCTGTGGCTAGGATTACGTCAGTTCGGCTAAGGTTCGTTCGACAGACTGTTCACAGTTGCTTATTCTTCGTACGGGTGTTAAAGCACGCGTGATGGAAGAAGTGGTTACACCTAGTAGTCAGAAGTTGAGCTGGATACTCTACTTCTTGTGTACAAACACAACAAATAGTATCTAAATGGGCTCTTTGCTTTTGACGAACGGGACTTTTAGTAACTAACATGCTATCCTCAATGAATATTTTCTCAAACAAATAACCAATTTCGACAATGCTATAATTATAATTAATTGATGCAACGCTGCTTAGTGCCAAATAAATTCAATACAAAAAAAAACAAAGGTTATAAGACGATAATTCATAAATAATATTTTCTGGAAACCATGCAAAACCTTAAAGAGAGTACAATATACAATCACGTTTTTATTTCGACCTCAATGAAAATAAAGGATATCTTGATACTGTAGGGAATTTGCCTGCTTTAGATTGAACGGCACGTTAGTAGCTCTGAGCCACTAACAATGATCCACGGACAACCTGATGTTGAACTAATTCGAGTTGAAAAATAACGAAAAGAAAGAAAGAAATAAGCATAGTGATTATTGTTTTTTTTTTTTTTAATAATTTTTATTTTTATTTAAAAATTTTATAATTAACTGAATTTTGCTCGTCACACAATTGGATATCAGAAGTTTTGGGGCTAAAAATTGCTTTCGTCACTAGACTTTTATCTCGGGTAGAGGTTTTTTTTGTGGGATATCAGAAGTTTTTGCAATTGCTTTTGCTTTTGACATTTTAGCTTTATCATTAACGCAGGGAGATAGTAAAATATATAACTAAGAGACTCCGCCCCTGTTTGCTTCGCTCGCGTTACTACTGTCTACTTTTCATACTAAGACTTGGATTTCGCCCGATCGGTCCTATGTTAGCTATATGATATAGTGGTTTGATTACCGGTTACCAATTTCGGTCAGGATGTATAAAACTATCTTAAATGCATATTCTATCATTTTGGTTTAAATATCCCATAAACCAAAAAAGTTTTTCATACTAAAACCTAATTTTGATCCCGATCGGTTCTATGACAGCTATATGATATTGTGGTTTGATTACCGGTTACCAATTTCGGTCAGGATGTATAATACTAACTTAAATGCATATTCTATCAATTTGGCTAAAATATCTCATAAAACAAAAAAGTTTTTCATACTAAAACCTAATTTTGACCCGATCGGTTCTATGCCAGTTATATGATATAGTGGTCCGATTTGATCGGTCAGGATATATAAAACTATGTAAAATGCGTATTTTATCAGTTTGGTTGAGATATCTCATAAAACCGAAAAGTTTTTAGTACTAAAACGTGATTTTCGACCGATGGAAAAATGTATATATTCAGTTAACAGGCAATATCTTCCAAACCCCTCAACCAAAATTTATGTGTTATATACCAAAAAAACGCAGAATATTACGTACTACAACATATTTAAATTTAATAAAAGTCGTTAGAGCCGTTTTGTCAGAAATCGCCAAAATATAAGCTAAAAAACCTTATTTCACCTGTAAAATGTTACCTGAGTACTTTAAAAGTTTGAAGGTACGCCAAAAAGCCCTCAAACTCGCCTTTCCAATGATATATAGGACATATCTGTAGCTTCTATGGTTTGCAAACTATTGGGGTTTCAATTTTAGCGGGAAATAGCGTATTACCGCTAAACTAGCGGGAAATTCAAAAAGTCGTAGAACAAACATTTCTATATTTTTAAAAAGGAACAAATCCTCATCATTACATCTAAGCTTTTTTAGCGCTTTGATACGGACAAACGAACAGACAAACAAACTGACTTTTCATCTTGATTTGAAAAGTCCACTAAAAATTTCAAATTTTATTATCTTTTGAACCAGTTATCGGATTTGGGTGGTATCAATCGACGCGTATTTTTGATTAGAATTTTTACAAAAAGGCCACAACGGCCTCATTAGCTGCGATCTTTTAAATGTTTCCCCTCCCACTTACACCCCCGTATCTCATCAACCAGGTGAGTTAGATAAAGTTTTAGTATGCCATTTTGTAAGTTAGGACTCAGCCTTTCGATCGGTATATAACTCAATCTGATCGGACAGTCGAAGCAAATTTTCCAAATTAGCTGTATATATTGCTAGTCGCCTTTCGCACCCTTCGAGCTGCTTTCGTCACTAGAGCGAACTGCCGTTCGCAGTGATTATCTGCCAAAAGTTCTTCGGCAAGTTTGCCACCTATACAACTAATACAAGCGCCAGTATCCATTAGACCGGATATTGTTTTCTGAAGTAGTTTTACCTGTGCATAAGGCCGAAGATCGCTATAGTTGTTGATAACTGAAGCTAACACTGCCTTGTTTAAATCTTTCTGTTGTTGCCAATGAACTGTTCGGCGTTTCTGATCTCTACTCTTTTTTCCAATCAAATGCTGTGAAAGCTCTGGCATAGGTAAGTCTGAGTTTTTGGAAATGTCAGGTGGGGAAAATAGCTGGTTTAATGTATGTTCACTTAATCTGTATTTGTCGCTCGGGTAATCAGTTTGCGTGCACTTTCTAATGGTGCACGCGGGCGATTGTTTTTTGGACCACATTTTTGACAAGATGGCCTGTATGTGTCACGCTTCCCACACCCATAACAAAATATTGTTCTATCAGCTATCTTGATATCGTTGGCCGTTTTTTTCAAAATTCCAGCACGACAAGGTCAGTGCTTCAATATCAAGACCGACAGATTCTTCTTCATCCAAATCGCAGTCATTTCCGGTTTGCACCATGATTTCGTTAATATGGCGTTTAGCCGCAAAACGATGAGTGGAAGAACTAGTAGGAGTTATGGTGTTTATAAACCGCTCACGTGTACGTACTACTTGCCTCAGGTGAACAACATTATATATGGGTACATGGAGAATTTCGTGTTGGACATCAGCCAACAGATTTTTTCTTAGCACCTCCAGCTAGGCTTGCTCACTCATTGGTTGTAATAACCTATCTGCAATAGCCACTATGGCCTCGTAAAACTGATCGAAAGATTCGCTAGCTTTCTGCTTTCGCTGAGTGATAGCGGTGCGTATCTCATGGTCCGTTCGCCCGTCTTTGAATTGCTCTTTTAATGCTTTTCGTAACTCTGGCCAACGTACTACCTGGACGCTCTTATGATAACTTCAATATCATTCGCTACCGCTTCCCTCGAATAAATTGCTAGCGTAGCGAGATAACAACTCAAAGTTGCCATCTAGTGTCTGCATAGTGAGTTCTTCTACGCGGTACAGAAAATCGTCTATTGAAACTTTTGATTGCCCTGAGAAACGCAACTTCCAGTTAAATATTATTTGGCTAATTCGGTCAGGTCTCAACTGATTGCTTTGCTGTGAACCATAAGGTGAGCTAACACTGGGACGAGCATCTTGCCTGGATTTCGGGTTTTGCGGGTTGTTGACGCCAAACAACTGCTCGAAACTTTGGTGTTGCTGATCAGGTGGAGAAGTTCTAGCCACCGACTGAGCTGCGTCAAGGTGAGCCGCAGATTGTATTGACAATCGCTGAAGCCCTGATTCTATTGTTTGAGACAACAATTGAGTTTGTTGTGCTAAAGCTGTGGCCATAGCATTACTGATTGCTTGCTGCAAGGTATCTACTAAGGTGTTTTGATTACCGGGTACGCTATTGGCCATGTTTCCGTCCTGCTCTGCTTGATTCTGATTTTTAGGATCTGATACAGATTGTGCTACCTGTTCTCGCTCTTCTCTACCCTGCTGTAGGCCCGCTTCTTGTCCCTGTAACTCTGCAGCTTGAGCGGACGAGCTTGGCTCTATTACTGCGGCAGTTGATCTTGTCTGCGATCTGGTTTTGCCCGTTTGCATTGCTGCTGAATTGGCACTTGATTGTGCAGCTTCTAGCTCTGTGGCTAGGATTACGTCAGTTCGGCTAAGGTTCGTTCGACAGACTGGGCACAGTGTGGTTACACCTAGTAGTCAGAAGTTGAGCTGGATACTCTACTTCTTGTGTACAAACACAACAAATAGTATCTAAATGGGCTCTTTGCTTTTGACGAACGGGACTTTTAGTAACTAACATGCTATCCTCAATGAATATTTTCTCAAACAAATAACCAATTTCGACAATGCTATAATTATAATTAATTGATGCAACGCTGCTTAGTGCCAAATAAATTCAATACAAAAAAAAACAAAGGTTATAAGACGATAATTCATAAATAATATTTTCTGGAAACCATGCAAAACCTTAAAGAGAGTACAATATACAATCACGTTTTTATTTCGACCTCAATGAAAATAAAGGATATCTTGATACTGTAGGGAATTTGCCTGCTTTAGATTGAACGGCACGTTAGTAGCTCTGAGCCACTAACAATGATCCACGGACAACCTGATGTTGAACTAATTCGAGTTGAAAAATAACGAAAAGAAAGAAAGAAATAAGCATAGTGATTATTGTTTTTTTTTTTTTTAATAATTTTTATTTTTATTTAAAAATTTTATAATTAACTGAATTTTGCTCGTCACACAATTGGATATCAGAAGTTTTGGGGCTAAAAATTGCTTTCGTCACTAGACTTTTACCTCGTGTAGAGGTTTTTTTTGTGGGATATCAGAAGTTTTTGCAATTGCTTTTGCTTTTGACATTTTAGCTTTATCATTAACGCAGGGAGATAGTAAAATATATAACTAAGAGACTCCGCCCCTGTTTGCTTCGCTCGCGTTACTACTGTCTACTTTTCATACTAAGACTTGGATTTCGCCCGATCGGTCCTATGTTAGCTATATGATATAGTGGTTTGATTACCGGTTACCAATTTCGGTCAGGATGTATAAAACTATCTTAAATGCATATTCTATCATTTTGGTTTAAATATCCCATAAACCAAAAAAGTTTTTCATACTAAAACCTAATTTTGATCCCGATCGGTTCTATGACAGCTATATGATATAGTGGTTTGATTACCGGTTACCAATTTCGGTCAGGATGTATAATACTAACTTAAATGCATATTCTATCAATTTGGCTAAAATATCTCATAAAACAAAAAAGTTTTTCATACTAAAACCTAATTTTGACCCGATCGGTTCTATGCCAGTTATATGATATAGTGGTCCGATTTGATCGGTCAGGATATATAAAACTATGTAAAATGCGTATTTTATCAGTTTGGTTGAGATATCTCATAAAACCGAAAAGTTTTTAGTACTAAAACGTGATTTTCGACCGATGGAAAAATGTATATATTCAGTTAACAGGCAATATCTTCCAAACCCCTCAACCAAAATTTATGTGTTATATACCAAAAAAACGCAGAATATTACGTACTACAACATATTTAAATTTAATAAAAGTCGTTAGAGCCGTTTTGTCAGAAATCGCCAAAATATAAGCTAAAAAACCTTATTTCACCTGTAAAATGTTACCTGAGTACTTTAAAAGTTTGAAGGTACGCCAAAAAGCCCTCAAACTCGCCTTTCCAATGATATATAGGACATATCTGTAGCTTCTATGGTTTGCAAACTATTGGGGTTTCAATTTTAGCGGGAAATAGCGTATTACCGCTAAACTAGCGGGAAATTCAAAAAGTCGTAGAACAAACATTTCTATATTTTTAAAAAGGAACAAATCCTCATCATTACATCTAAGCTTTTTTAGCGCTTTGATACGGACAAACGAACAGACAAACAAACTGACTTTTCATCTTGATTTGAAAAGTCCACTAAAAATTTCAAATTTTATTATCTTTTGAACCAGTTATCGGATTTGGGTGATCGAGGTATCAATCGACGCGTATTTTTGATTAGAATTTTTACAAAAAGGCCACAACGGCCTCATTAGCTGCGATCGTTTAAATGTTTCCCCTCCCACTTACACCCCCGTATCTCATCAACCAGGTGAGTTAGATAAAGTTTTAGTATGCCATTTTGTAAGTTAGGACTCAGCCTTTCGATCGGTATATAACTCAATCTGATCGGACAGTCGAAGCAAATTTTCCAAATTAGCTGTATATATTGCTAGTCGCCTTTCGCACCCTTCGAGCTGCTTTCGTCACTAGAGCGAACTGCCGTTCGCAGTGATTATCTGCCAAAAGTTCTTCGGCAAGTTTGCCACCTATACAACTAATACAAGCGCCAGTATCCATTAGACCGGATATTGTTTTCTGAAGTAGTTTTACCTGTGCATAAGGCCGAAGATCGCTATAGTTGTTGATAACTGAAGCTAACACTGCCTTGTTTAAATCTTTCTGTTGTTGCCAATGAACTGTTCGGCGTTTCTGATCTCTACTCTTTTTTCCAATCAAATGCTGTGAAAGCTCTGGCATAGGTAAGTCTGAGTTTTTGGAAATGTCAGGTGGGGAAAATAGCTGGTTTAATGTATGTTCACTTAATCTGTATTTGTCGCTCGGGTAATCAGTTTGCGTGCACTTTCTAATGGTGCACGCGGGCGATTGTTTTTTGGACCACATTTTTGACAAGATGGCCTGTATGTGTCACGCTTCCCACACCCATAACAAAATATTGTTCTATCAGCTATCTTGATATCGTTGGCCGTTTTTTTCAAAATTCCAGCACGACAAGGTCAGTGCTTCAATATCAAGACCGACAGATTCTTCTTCATCCAAATCGCAGTCATTTCCGGTTTGCACCATGATTTCGTTAATATGGCGTTTAGCCGCAAAACGATGAGTGGAAGAACTAGTAGGAGTTATGGTGTTTATAAACCGCTCTTGCCTCAGGTGAACAACATTATATATGGGTACATGGAGAATTTCGTGTTGGACATCAGCCAACAGATTTTCTCTTAGCACCTCCAGCTAGGCTTGCTCACTCATTGGTTGTAATAACCTATCTGCAATAGCCACTATGGCCTCGTAAAACTGATCGAAAGATTCGCTAGCTTTCTGCTTTCGCTGAGTGATAGCGGTGCGTATCTCATGGTCCGTTCGCCCGTCTTTGAATTGCTCTTTTAATGCTTTTCGTAACTCTGGCCAACGTACTACCTGGACGCTCTTATGATAACTTCAATATCATTCGCTACCGCTTCCCTCGAATAAATTGCTAGCGTAGCGAGATAACAACTCAAAGTTGCCATCTAGTGTCTGCATAGTGAGTTCTTCTACGCGGTACAGAAAATCGTCTATTGAAACTTTTGATTGCCCTGAGAAACGCAACTTCCAGTTAAATATTATTTGGCTAATTCGGTCAGGTCTCAACTGATTGCTTTGCTGTGAACCATAAGGTGAGCTAACACTGGGACGAGCATCTTGCCTGGATTTCGGGTTTTGCGGGTTGTTGACGCCAAACAACTGCTCGAAACTTTGGTGTTGCTGATCAGGTGGAGAAGTTCTAGCCACCGACTGAGCTGCGTCAAGGTGAGCCGCAGATTGTATTGACAATCGCTGAAGCCCTGATTCTATTGTTTGAGACAACAATTGAGTTTGTTGTGCTAAAGCTGTGGCCATAGCATTACTGATTGCTTGCTGCAAGGTATCTACTAAGGTTTTTTGATTACCGGGTACGCTATTGGCCATGTTTCCGTCCTGCTCTGCTTGATTCTGATTTTCAGGATCTGATACAGATTGTGCTACCTGTTCTCGCTCTTCTCTACCCTGCTGTAGGCCCGCTTCTTGTCCCTGTAACTCTGCAGCTTGAGCGGACGAGCTTGGCTCTATTACTGCGGCAGTTGATCTTGTCTGCGATCTGGTTTTGCCCGTTTGCATTGCTGCTGAATTGGCACTTGATTGTGCAGCTTCTAGCTCTGTGGCTAGGCTTACGTCAGTTCGGCTAAGGTTCGTTCGACAGACTGGGCACAGTTGCTTATTCTTCGTACGGGTGTTAAAGCACGCGTGATGGAAGAAGTGGTTACACCTAGTAGTCAGAAGTTGAGCTGGATACTCTACTTCTTGTGTACAAACACAACAAATAGTATCTAAATGGGCTCTTTGCTTTTGACGAACGGGACTTTTAGTAACTAACATGCTATCCTCAATGAATATTTTCTCAAACAAATAACCAATTTCGACAATGCTATAATTATAATTAATTGATGCAACGCTGCTTAGTGCCAAATAAATTCAATACGAAAAAAAAACAAAGGTTATAAGACGATAATTCATAAATAATATTTTCTGGAAACCATGCAAAACCTTAAAGAGAGTACAATATACAATCACGTTTTTATTTCGACCTCAATGAAAATAAAGGATATCTTGATACTGTAGGGAATTTGCCTGCTTCAGATTGAACGGCACGTTAGTAGCTCTGAGCCACTAACAATGATCCACGGACAACCTGATGTTGAACTAATTCGAGTTGAAAAATAACGAAAAGAAAGAAAGAAATAAGCATAGTGATTATTGTTTTTTTTTTTTTTAATAATTTTTATTTTTATTTAAAAATTTTATAATTAACTGAATTTTGCTCGTCACACAATTGGATATCAGAAGTTTTGGGGCTAAAAATTGCTTTCGTCACTAGACTTTTACCTCGTGTAGAGGTTTTTTTTGTGGGATATCAGAAGTTTTTGCAATTGCTTTTGCTTTTGACATTTTAGCTTTATCATTAACGCAGGGAGATAGTAAAATATATAACTAAGAGACTCCGCCCCTGTTTGCTTCGCTCGCGTTACTACTGTCTACTTTTCATACTAAGACTTGGATTTCGCCCGATCGGTCCTATGTTAGCTATATGATATAGTGGTTTGATTACCGGTTACCAATTTCGGTCAGGATGTAAAAACTATCTTAAATGCATATTCTATCATTTTGGTTTAAATATCCCATAAACCAAAAAAGTTTTTCATACTAAAACCTAATTTTGACCCGATCGGTTCTATAACAGCTATATGATATAGTGGTTTGATTACCGGTTACCAATTTTGGTCAGGATGTATAATACTAACTTAAATGCATATTCTATCAATTTGGCTAAAATATCTCATAAAACAAAAAAGTTTTTCATACTAAAACCTAATTTTGACCCGATCGGTTCTATGACAGCTATATGATATAGTGGTCCGATTTGATCGGTCAGGATATATAAAACTATGTAAAATGCGTATTTTATCAGTTTGGTTGAGATATCTCATAAAACCGAAAAGTTTTTAGTACTAAAACGTGATTTTCGACCGATGGAAAAATGTATATATTCAGTTAACAGGCAATATCTTCCAAACCCCTCAACCAAAATTTATGTGTTATATACCAAAAAACGCAGAATATTACGTACTACAACAAATTTAATAATCGTTAGAGCCGTTTTGTCAGAAATCGCCAAAATATAAGCTAAAAAACCTTATTTCACCTGTAAAATGTTACCTGAGTACTTTAAAAGTTTGAAGGTACGCCAAAAAGCCCTCAAACTCGCCTTTCCAATGATATATAGGACATATCTGTAGCTTCTATGGTTTGCAAACTATTGGGGTTTCAATTTTAGCGGGAAATAGCGTATTACCGCTAAACTAGCGGGAAATTCAAAAAGTCGTAGAACAAACATTTCTATATTTTTAAAAAGGAACAAATCCTCATCATTACATCTAAGCTTTTTTAGCGCTTTGATACGGACAAACGAACAGACAAACAAACTGACTTTTCATCTTGATTTGAAAAGTCCACTAAAAATTTCAAATTTTATTATCTTTTGAACCAGTTATCGGATTTGGGTGATCGAGGTATCAATCGACGCGTATTTTTGATTAGAATTTTTACAAAAAGGCCACAACGGCCTCATTAGCTGCGATCGTTTAAATGTTTCCCCTCCCACTTACACCCCCGTATCTCATCAACCAGGTGAGTTAGATAAAGTTTTAGTATGCCATTTTGTAAGTTAGGACTCAGCCTTTCGATCGGTATATAACTCAATCTGATCGGACAGTCGAAGCAAATTTTCCAAATTAGCTGTATATATTGCTAGTCGCCTTTCGCACCCTTCGAGCTGCTTTCGTCACTAGAGCGAACTGCCGTTCGCAGTGATTATCTGCCAAAAGTTCTTCGGCAAGTTTGCCACCTATACAACTAATACAAGCGCCAGTATCCATTAGACCGGATATTGTTTTCTGAAGTAGTTTTACCTGTGCATAAGGCCGATGATCGCTATAGTTGTTGATAACTGAAGCTAACACTGCCTTGTTTAAATCTTTCTGTTGTTGCCAATGAACTGTTCGGCGTTTCTGATCTCTACTCTTTTTTCCAATCAAATGCTGTGAAAGCTCTGGCATAGGTAAGTCTGAGTTTTTGGAAATGTCAGGTGGGGAAAATAGCTGGTTTAATGTATGTTCACTTAATCTGTATTTGTCGCTCGGGTAATCAGTTTGCGTGCACTTTCTAATGGTGCACGCGGGCGATTGTTTTTTGGACCACATTTTTGACAAGATGGCCTGTATGTGTCACGCTTCCCACACCCATAACAAAATATTGTTCTATCAGCTATCTTGATATCGTTGGCCGTTTTTTTCAAAATTCCAGCACGACAAGGTCAGTGCTTCAATATCAAGACCGACAGATTCTTCTTCATCCAAATCGCAGTCATTTCCGGTTTGCACCATGATTTCGTTAATATGGCGTTTAGCCGCAAAACGATGAGTGGAAGAACTAGTAGGAGTTATGGTGTTTATAAACCGCTCACGTGTACGTACTACTTGCCTCAGGTGAACAACATTATATATGGGTACATGGAGAATTTCGTGTTGGACATCAGCCAACAGATTTTCTCTTAGCACCTCCAGCTAGGCTTGCTCACTCATTGGTTGTAATAACCTATCTGCAATAGCCACTATGGCCTCGTAAAACTGATCGAAAGATTCGCTAGCTTTCTGCTTTCGCTGAGTGATAGCGGTGCGTATCTCATGGTCCGTTCGCCCGTCTTTGAATTGCTCTTTTAATGCTTTTCGTAACTCTGGCCAACGTACTACCTGGACGCTCTTATGATAACTTCAATATCATTCGCTACCGCTTCCCTCGAATAAATTGCTAGCGTAGCGAGATAACAACTCAAAGTTGCCATCTAGTGTCTGCATAGTGAGTTCTTCTACGCGGTACAGAAAATCGTCTATTGAAACTTTTGATTGCCCTGAGAAACGCAACTTCCAGTTAAATATTATTTGGCTAATTCGGTCAGGTCTCAACTGATTGCTTTGCTGTGAACCATAAGGTGAGCTAACACTGGGACGAGCATCTTGCCTGGATTTCGGGTTTTGCGGGTTGTTGACGCCAAACAACTGCTCGAAACTTTGGTGTTGCTGATCAGGTGGAGAAGTTCTAGCCACCGACTGAGCTGCGTCAAGGTGAGCCGCAGATTGTATTGACAATCGCTGAAGCCCTGATTCTATTGTTTGAGACAACAATTGAGTTTGTTGTGCTAAAGCTGTGGCCATAGCATTACTGATTGCTTGCTGCAAGGTATCTACTAAGGTGTTTTGATTACCGGGTACGCTATTGGCCATGTTTCCGTCCTGCTCTGCTTGATTCTGATTTTCAGGATCTGATACAGATTGTGCTACCTGTTCTCGCTCTTCTCTACCCTGCTGTAGGCCCGCTTCTTGTCCCTGTAACTCTGCAGCTTGAGCGGACGAGCTTGGCTCTATTACTGCGGCAGTTGATCTTGTCTGCGATTTGGTTTTGCCCGTTTGCATTGCTGCTGAATTGGCACTTGATTGTGCAGCTTCTAGCTCTGTGGCTAGGATTACGTCAGTTCGGCTAAGGTTCGTTCGACAGACTGGGCACAGTGTGGTTACACCTAGTAGTCAGAAGTTGAGCTGGATACTCTACTTCTTGTGTACAAACACAACAAATAGTATCTAAATGGGCTCTTTGCTTTTGACGAACGGGACTTTTAGTAACTAACATGCTATCCTCAATGAATATTTTCTCAAACAAATAACCAATTTCGACAATGCTATAATTATAATTAATTGATGCAACGCTGCTTAGTGCCAAATAAATTCAATACAAAAAAAAACAAAGGTTATAAGACGATAATTCATAAATAATATTTTCTGGAAACCATGCAAAACCTTAAAGAGAGTACAATATACAATCACGTTTTTATTTCGACCTCAATGAAAATAAAGGATATCTTGATACTGTAGGGAATTTGCCTGCTTCAGATTGAACGGCACGTTAGTAGCTCTGAGCCACTAACAATGATCCACGGACAACCTGATGTTGAACTAATTCGAGTTGAAAAATAACGAAAAGAAAGAAAGAAATAAGCATAGTGATTATTGTTTTTTTTTTTTTTTAATAATTTTTATTTTTATTTAAAAATTTTATAATTAACTGAATTTTGCTCGTCACACAATTGGATATCAGAAGTTTTGGGGCTAAAAATTGCTTTCGTCACTAGACTTTTACCTCGTGTAGAGGTTTTTTTTGTGGGATATCAGAAGTTTTTGCAATTGCTTTTGCTTTTGACATTTTAGCTTTATCATTAACGCAGGGAGATAGTAAAATATATAACTAAGAGACTCCGCCCCTGTTTGCTTCGCTCGCGTTACTACTGTCTACTTTTCATACTAAGACTTGGATTTCGCCCGATCGGTCCTATGTTAGCTATATGATATAGTGGTTTGATTACCGGTTACCAATTTCGGTCAGGATGTATAAAACTATCTTAAATGCATATTCTACCATTTTGGTTTAAATATCCCATAAACCAAAAAAGTTTTTCATACTAAAACCTAATTTTGATCCCGATCGGTTCTATGACAGCTATATGATATAGTGGTTTGATTACCGGTTACCAATTTCGGTCAGGATGTATAATACTAACTTAAATGCATATTCTATCAATTTGGCTAAAATATCTCATAAAACAAAAAAGTTTTTCATACTAAAACCTAATTTTGACCCGATCGGTTCTATGCCAGTTATATGATATAGTGGTCCGATTTGATCGGTCAGGATATATAAAACTATGTAAAATGCGTATTTTATCAGTTTGGTTGAGATATCTCATAAAACCGAAAAGTTTTTAGTACTAAAACGTGATTTTCGACCGATGGAAAAATGTATATATTCAGTTAACAGGCAATATCTTCCAAACCCCTCAACCAAAATTTATGTGTTATATACCAAAAAACGCAGAATATTACGTACTACAACATATTTAAATTTAATAAAAGTCGTTAGAGCCGTTTTGTCAGAAATCGCCAAAATATAAGCTAAAAAACCTTATTTCACCTGTAAAATGTTACCTGAGTACTTTAAAAGTTTGAAGGTACGCCAAAAAGCCCTCAAACTCGCCTTTCCAATGATATATAGGACATATCTGTAGCTTCTATGGTTTGCAAACTATTGGGGTTTCAATTTTAGCGGGAAATAGCGTATTACCGCTAAACTAGCGGGAAATTCAAAAAGTCGTAGAACAAACATTTCTATATTTTTAAAAAGGAACAAATCCTCATCATTACATCTAAGCTTTTTTAGCGCTTTGATACGGACAAACGAACAGACAAACAAACTGACTTTTCATCTTGATTTGAAAAGTCCACTAAAAATTTCAAATTTTATTATCTTTTGAACCAGTTATCGGATTTGGGTGATCGAGGTATCAATCGACGCGTATTTTTGATTAGAATTTTTACAAAAAGGCCACAACGGCCTCATTAGCTGCGATCGTTTAAATGTTTCCCCTCCCACTTACACCCCCGTATCTCATCAACCAGGTGAGTTAGATAAAGTTTTAGTATGCCATTTTGTAAGTTAGGACTCAGCCTTTCGATCGGTATATAACTCAATCTGATCGGACAGTCGAAGCAAATTTTCCAAATTAGCTGTATATATTGCTAGTCGCCTTTCGCACCCTTCGAGCTGCTTTCGTCACTAGAGCGAACTGCCGTTCGCAGTGATTATCTGCCAAAAGTTCTTCGGCAAGTTTGCCACCTATACAACTAATACAAGCGCCAGTATCCATTAGATCGGATATTGTTTTCTGAAGTAGTTTTCCTGTGCATAAGGCCGAAGATCGCTATAGTTGTTGATAACTGAAGCTAACACTGCCTTGTTTAAATCTTTCTGTTGTTGCCAATGAACTGTTCGGCGTTTCTGATCTCTACTCTTTTTTCCAATCAAATGCTGTGAAAGCTCTGGCATAGGTAAGTTTGAGTTTTTGGAAATGTCAGGTGGGGAAAATAGCTGGTTTAATGTATGTTCACTTGATCTGTATTTGTCGCTCGGGTAATCAGTTTGCGTGCACTGGCTAATGGTGCACGCGGGCGATTGTTTTTTGGACCACATTTTTGACAAGATGGCCTGTATGTGTCACGCTTCCCACACCCATAACAAATATGGTTCTATCAGCTACACAATCTTGATATCGTTGGCCGTTTTTTTCACAATTCCAGCACGACAAGGTCAGTGCTTCAATATCAAGACCGACAGATTCTTCTTCATTCAAATCGCAGTCATTTCCGGTTTGCACCATGATTTCGTTAATATGGCGTTTAGCCGCAAAACGATGAGTGGAAGAACTAGTAGGAGTTATGGTGTTTATAAACCGCTCACGTGTACGTACTACTTGCCTCAGGTGAACAACATTATATATGGGTACATGGAGAATTTCGTGTTGGACATCAGCCAACAGATTTGCTCTTAGCACCTCCAGCTAGGCTTGCTCACTCATTGGTTGTAATAACCTATCTGCAATAGCCACTATGGCCTCGTAAAACTGATCGAAAGATTCGCTAGCTTTCTGCTTTCGCTGAGTGATAGCGGTGCGTATCTCGTGGTCCGTTCGCCCGTCTTTGAATTGCTCTTTTAATGCTTTTCGTAACTCTGGCCAACGTACTACCTTGACGCTCTTATGATAACTTCAATATCATTCGCTACCGCTTCCCTCGAATAAATTGCTAGCGTAGCGAGATAACAACTCAAAGTTGCCATCTAGTGTCTGCATAGTGAGTTCTTCTACGCGGTACAGAAAATCGTCTATTGAAACTTTTGATTGCCCTGAGAAACGCAACTTCCAGTTAAATATTATTTGGCTAATTCGGTCAGGTCTCAACTGATTGCTTTGCTGTGAACCATAAGGTGAGCTAACACTGGGACGAGCATCTTGCCTGGATTTCGGGTTTTGCGGGTTGTTGACGCCAAACAACTGCTCGAAACTTTGGTGTTGCTGATCAGGTGGAGAAGTTCTAGCCACCGACTGAGCTGCGTCAAGGTGAGCCGCAGATTGTATTGACAATCGCTGAAGCTCTGATTCTATTGTTTGAGACAACAATTGAGTTTGTTGTGCTAAAGCTGTGGCCATAGCATTTCTGATTGCTTGCTGCAAGGTATCTACTAAGGTGTTTTGATTACCGGGTACGCTATTGGCCATGTTTCCGTCCTGCTCTGCTTGATTCTGATTTTCAGGATCTGATACAGATTGTGCTACCTGTTCTCGCTCTTCTCTACCCTGCTGTAGGCCCGCTTCTTGTCCCTGTAACTCTGCAGCTTGAGCGGACGAGCTTGGCTCTATTACTGCGGCAGTTGATCTTGTCTGCGATCTGGTTTTGCCCGTTTGCATTGCTGCTGAATTGGCACTTGATTGTGCAGCTTCTAGCTCTGTGGCTAGGCTTACGTCAGTTCGGCTAAGGTTCGTTCGACAGACTGGGCACAGTTGCTTATTCTTCGTACGGGTGTTAAAGCACGCGTGATGGAAGAAGTGGTTACACCTAGTAGTCAGAAGTTGAGCTGGATACTCTACTTCTTGTGTACAAACACAACAAATAGTATCTAAATGGGCTCTTTGCTTTTGACGAACGGGACTTCTAGTAACTAACATGCTATCCTCAATGAATATTTTCTCAAACAAATAACCAATTTCGACAATGCTATAATTATAATTAATTGATGCAACGCTGCTTAGTGCCAAATAAATTCAATACAAAAAAAAACAAAGGTTATAAGACGATAATTCATAAATAATATTTTCTGGAAACCATGCAAAACCTTAAAGAGAGTACAATATACAATCACGTTTTTATTTCGACCTCAATGAAAATAAAGGATATCTTGATACTGTAGGGAATTTGCCTGCTTCAGATTGAACGGCACGTTAGTAGCTCTGAGCCACTAACAATGATCCACGGACAACCTGATGTTGAACTAATTCGAGTTGAAAAATAACGAAAAGAAAGAAAGAAATAAGCATAGTGATTATTGTTTTTTTTTTTTTTAATAATTTTTATATTTATTTAAAATTTTTATAATAAACTGAATTTTGCTCGTGTAGAGGTTTTTTTTGTGGGATATCAGAAATTTTTGCAATTGCTTTTGCTTTTGACATTTTAGCTTTATCATTAATGCAGGGAGATAGTAAAATATATAACTAAGAGACTCCGCCCCTGTTTGCTTCGCTCGCGTTACTAATGTCTAATTTTCATACTAAGACTTGGATTCGCCCGATCGGTCCTATGTTAGCTATATGATATAGTGGTTTGATTACCGGTTACCAATTTCGGTCAGGATGTATAAAACTATCTTAAATGCATATTCTATCATTTTGGTTTAAATATCTCATAAACCAAAAAAGTTTTTCATACTAAAACCTAATTTTGACCCGATCGGTCCTATGACAGCTATATGATATAGTGGTTTGATTACCGGTTACCAATTTCGGTCAGGATGTATAATACTAACTTAAATGCATATTCTATCAATTTGGCTAAAATATCTCATAAAACAAAAAAGTTTTTCATACTAAAACCTAATTTTGACCCGATCGGTTCTATGACAGCTATATGATATAGTGGTCCGATTTGATCGGTCAGGATATATAAAACTATGTAAAATGCGTATTTTATCAGTTTGGTTGAGATATCTCAAAAAACCAAAAAGTTTTTAGTACTAAAACGTGATTTTCGAACTAAAACGTGACCTCAACCAAAATTTATGTGTTATATACCAAAAAACGCAGAATATTACGTACTACAACAGATTTAAATTTAATAAATCGTTATAGCCGTTTTGTCAGAAATCGCCAAAATATAAGCTAAAAAACCTTATTTCACCTGTAAAATGTTACCTGAGTACTTTAAAAGATTGAAGGTACGCCAAAAAGCCCTCAAACTCGCCTTTCCAATGATATATAGGACATATCTGTAGCTTCTATGGTTTGTAAACTATTGGGGTTTCAATTTCAGCGGGAAATAGCGTATTACCGCTAAACTAGCGGGAAATTCAAAAAGTCATAGAACAAACATTTCTATATTTTTGAAAAGAAACAAATCCTCATCATTACATCTAAGCTTTTTTAGCGCTTTGAAACGGACAAACGAACAGACAAACAAACTGACTTTTCATCTTGATTTAAAAAGTCCACTAAAAATTTCAAATTTGATTATCTTTTGAACCAGTAATCGGATTTGGGTGATCGAGGTATCAATCGACGCCTATTTTTGATTAGAATTTTTACAAAAAGGCCACAACGGCCTCATTAGCTGCGATCGTTTAAATGTTTTCCCTCCCACTTACACCCCCGTATCTCATCAACCAGGTGAGTTAGATAAAGTTTTAGTATGCCATTTTGTAAGTTAGGACTCAGCCTTTCGATCGGACAGTCGAAGCAAATTTTCCAAATTAGCTGTATATATTGCTAGTCGCCTTTCGCACCCTTCGTGCTGCTTTCGTCACTAGAGCGAACTGCCGATCGCAGTGATTATCTGCCAAAAGTTCTTCGGCAAGTTTGCCACCTATACAACTAATACAAGCGCCAGTATCCATTAGACCGGATATTGTTTTCTGAAGTAGTTTTACCTGTGCATAAGGCCGAAGATCGCTATAGTTGTTGATAACTGAAGCTTACACTGCCTTGTTTAAATCTTTCTGTTGTTGCCAATGATCTGTTCGGTGTTTCTGATCTCTACTCTTTTTTCCAATCAAATGCTGTGAAAGATCTGGCATAGGTAAGTTTGAGTTTTTGGAAATGTCAGGTGGGGAAAATAGCTGGTTTAATGTATGTTCACTTAATCTGTATTTGTCGCTCGGGTAATCAGTTTGCGTGCACTGGCTAATGGTGCACGCGGGCGATTGTTTTTTGGACCACATTTTTGACAAGATGGCCTGTATGTGTCACGCTTCCCACACCCATAACAAAATATTGTTCTATCAGCTACACAATCTTGATATCGATGGCCGTTTTTTTTCACAATTCCAGCACGACAAGGTCAGTGCTTCAATATCAAGACCGACAGATTCTTCTTCATCCAAATCGCAGTCATTTCCGGTTTGCACCATGATTTCGTTAATATGGCGTTTAGCCGCAAAACGATGAGTGGAAGAACTAGTAGGAGTTATGGTGTTTATAAACCGCTCACGTGTACGTACTACTTGCCTCAGGTGAACAACATTATATATGGGTACATGGAGAATTTCGTGTTGGACATCAGCCAACAGATTTGCTCTTAGCACCTCTAGCAAGGCTTGCTCACTCATTGGTTGTAATAACCTATCTGCAATAGCCACTATGGCCTCGTAAAACTGATTGAAAGATTCGCTAGCTTTCTGTTTTCGCTGAGTGATAGCGGTGCGTATCTCATGGTCCGTTCGCCCGTCTTTGAATTGCTCTTTTAATGCTTTTCGTAACTCTGGCCAACGTACTACCTGGACGCTCTTATGATAACTTCAATATCATTCGCTACCGCTTCCCTCGAATAAATTGCTAGCGTAGCGAGATAACAACTCAAAGTTGCCATCTAGTGTCTGCATAGTGAGTTCTTCTACGCGGTACAGAAAATCGTCTATTGAAACTTTCGATTGCCCTGAGAAACGCAACTTCCAGTTAAATATTATTTGGCTAATTCGGTCAGGTCTCAACTGATTGCTTTGCCTGGTTTTCGGGTTTTGCGGGTTGTTGACGCCAAACAACTGCTCGAAACTTTGGTGTTGCTGATCAGGTGGAGAAGTTCTAGCCACCGACTGAGCTGCGTCAAGGTGAGCCGCAGATTGTATTGACAATCGCTGAAACCCTGATTCTATTGTTTGAGACAACAATTGAGTTTGTTGTGCTAAAGCTGTGGCCATAGCATTTCTGATTGCTGGCTGCAAGGTATCTACTAAGGTGTTTTGATTACCGGGTACGCTATTGGCCATGTTTCCGTCCTGCTCTGCTTGATTCTGATTTTCAGGATCTGATACAGATTGTGCTACCTGTTCTCGCTCTTCTCTACCCTGCTGTAGGCCCGCTTCTTGTCCCTGTAACTCTGCAGCTTGAGCGGACAAGCTTGGCTCTATTACTGCGGCAGTTGATCTTGTCTGCGATCTGGATTTGCCCGTTTGCATTGCTGCTTAATTGGCACTTGATTGTGCAGCTTCTAGCTCTGTGGCTAAGCGTACGTCAGTTCGGCTAAGGGACGTTCGACAGACTGGGCACAGATGCTTATTTTTCGTACGGGTGTTAAAGCACGCGTGATGGAAGAAGTGGTTACACCTAGTCGTCAGAAGTTGAGCTGGATACTCTACTTCTTGTGTACAAACACAACAAATAGTATATAAATGGGCTCTTTGCATTTGACGTACGGGTAACTAACATGCTATCCTCAATGAATATTTTCTCAAACAAATAACCAATTTCGACAATGCTATAATTATAATTAATTGATGCAACGCTGCTTAGTACCAAATAAATTCAATACAAAAAAAAACAAAGGTTATAAGACGATAATTCATAAATAATATTTTCTGGAAACCATGCAAAACCTTAAAGAGAGTACAATATACAATCACGTTTTTATTTCGACCTCAATGAAAACAAAGGATATCTTGATACTGTAGGGAATTTGCCTGCTTCAGATTGAAAGGCACGTTAGTAGCTCTGAGCCAGTAACAATGATCCACGGACAACCTGATGTTGAACTAATTCGAGTTGAAAAATAACGAAAAGAAAGAAAGAAATAAGAATAGTGATAATTGTTTATTTTTTTTTTTTAATAATTTTTATTTGTATTTAAAATTTTTATAATAAACTGAATTTTGCTCGTCACACAATTGGATATCAGAAATTTTGGGGCTAAAAATTGCTTTCGACATTAGAGTTTTACCTCGTGTAGAGGTTTTTTTGTGGGATATCAGAAATTTTTGCAGTTGCTTTTGACATTTTAGCTTTATCATTAATGCAGGGAGATAGTAAAATATATAACTAAGAGACTCCGCCCCTGTTTGCTTCGCTCGCGTTACTACTGTCTACTTTTCATACTAAGACTTGGATTTCGCCCGATCGGTCCTATGTTAGCTATATGATATAGTGGTTTGATTACCGGTTACCAATTTCGGTCAGGATGTATAAAACTATCTTAAATGCATATTCTATCATTTTGGTTTAAATATCTCATAAACCAAAAAAGTTTTTCATACTAAAACCTAATTTTGACCCGATCGGTCCTATGACAGCTATATGATATAGTGGTTTGATTACCGGTTACCAATTTCGGTCAGGATGTATAATACTAACTTAAATGCATATTCTATCAATTTGGCTAAAATATCTCATAAAACAAAAAGTTTTTCATACTAAAACCTAATTTTGACCCGATCGGTTCTATGACAGCTATATGATATAGTGGTCCGATTTGATCGGTCAGGATATATAAAACTATGTAAAATGCGTATTTTATCAGTTTGGTTGAGATATCTCATAAAACCAAAAAGTTTTTAGTACTAAAACGTGATTTTCGAACTAAAACGTGATTTTCGACCGATGGAAAAATGTATATATTCAGTTAACAGGCAATATCTTCCAAACCCCTCAACCAAAATTTATGTGTTATATACCAAAAAACGCAGAATATTACGTACTACAACAGATTTAAATTTAATAATCGTTAGAGCCGTTTTGTCAGAAATCGCCAAAATATAAGCTAAAAAACCTTATTTCACCTGTAAAATGTTACCTGAGTACTTTAAAAGTTTGAAGGTACGCCAAAAAGCCCTCAAACTCGCCTTTCCAATGATATATAGGACATATCTGTAGCCTCTATGGTTTGCAAACTATTGGGGTTTCAATTTTAGCGGGAAATAGCGTATTACCGCTAGGTTAGGTTAGGTTAGGTTAGGGCGGCTGTCGATTCAACGACTCACTTAGGCCACAGTTGGGCCCATTGTGGTACCGCGGATCTAGATTTCCTTTCTACCTTTGTGGTGACATGTCAATCAGTATGGCGTCCAGTTTGATAGCGGTGTAATTGAGGCAAGTTCACCTAAAGTGGAGAGAAAAGGTTTTCCCAGGGTGTGGAGTCTTCTATTACTCAATGCGGGACAGGAGCAGACGAAATGTTCAGGTGATTCAATTTCTTCTTCGTCTCTACAGCTCCTGCAGAAGTCATTGTATGGGGCATTCAGCCTTGTGGCGTGGATACCTACCAGCCAATGTCCTGTCAGTGCTCTTACTACTGCAGAACAATCTGTTCTACTTAGTTTACATAGAGTACTAGAACGAGCCTTATTCAGGTGAGGCCAGGTTTGCCTCGCGACACGACAATGGTGCGTGTTTCGCCATCGGTTTTCACTAACTGTTATGGATTGAGCTAGAAGTAGTAGCTTGCAGGTCGCCAGTGGCATACGCGTATCCTCCTTGTCAGGAAGGAGGTGTACTGTTGTACCATTCCTGGCTAGTTCATCAGCTTTACAGTTTCCTGTAATGTCCTGATGCCCTGGTACCCATATTAGGGAAATGTCGAAATGCTCAGCCATCTCATGTAGAGATTTGCGGCAGTTCGAAACTGAGGTGGAATTAGTTGTGGTCGATTCTATGGACTTGATAGCTGCTTGGCTGTCACTGTATATGTTAATACGGCCCGAATTGACTTGGGATTCCCTTAGGAGTTTTAAGGCTTCATTTATAGCCAGGATTTCGGCTTGAAAGACACTGCAATGGTCAGGTAGCCTAAAAGAGACCTGTATATTTAGATCCTGAGAGTATACCCCTCCACCCACTTGATTGTTCAGCTTTGAACCATCTGTGTAGAAGGATATGGCCCCATTTTGTCCTGGGGTATGTGATGACCATTCCTCCCTGTGCGGAATGGTTGTTTGAAAGGGAGTTTCAATATGCTCAATTGGCATACAGTAGTCCGTTCTAGAAGGAACTATTTGGTTATCCTTAAGGATAGCGGAGTGCCCTGTTGAGCATTCTGTCCAAGAGTTAGAGTCTCTCAGTCGAATTGCTGTCATGGTGGCAATATTTTTGCTAACTTGCCTGATTGGTTGTATGTTAAGAATGGCGTCTAGAGCTTCGCCAGGTGTTGTGTTGAGAGCACCTGTGATGCAGATTTCGGCCATCCTTTGAATTTTGCTGAGCTGTTTGTTTATGGACTGCTTTGTTAAGGCAGGCCACCATATTGCTATACCATATAGTAGTATCGGTCTGACTATAGCTATGTATAGCCAGTGGACGATATATGGCGACATGCCCCATTTCAGGCCGATCGCTTTCCTGCAAGTGTAGAGTGCAACTGTTGCCTTTCTACATCTATCTTGCGTATTAATTTTCCAGTCCAACTTCCTGTCCAGAATTAAACCCAAGTATCTGGCGCTTTCACTGAAGGAGAGGACGGAGTCTTTTATTTTTGGGGGTATTAGAGTTGGGATTTTGTATTTTCTAGAGAAAAGTACAAGTTCCGTTTTGGCTGGGTTTACTCCCAGGCCACACTCATCGGCCCAGGTGACCAGTTTTTGTAGCTTGACTGACATCAAGTCGCATAGTGTTTGAGGGAATTTTCCCGTGAAAATTAGTGCAACGTCATCCGCGTAGGCAACAACCTGGCAGCCTCCACCCTCTATGTCGCATAGCAGCCTGTTGACTGCTAGGTTCCATAAGAGAGGAGATAGAACCCCTCCTTGAGGTGTTCCCCTACTGACAAACCTGGTGAGTGTTGAAGAGCCAAGTGTGGACGTTACGACCCTGCTTGTGAGCAATTGGTCGATGAGTCCCACTAGCCGGCTTTCAATCCCCAAGTTTGTCAGTGCTCCAGTGATAGCTTCCGGGACGACGTTGTTAAAAGCTCCCTCGATGTCTAGGAAGGCTATGAGGGAGTATTCAGTGAGCGAAAGGGATTTTTCTATAGTGGCGACTACGGAGTGCAAAGCTGTTTCCGTCGATTTGCCTTTCCGATATGCGTGTTGAGAATTAGACAGGAGATGGGGGGGAATGGATGCTCTTAGATGAAGAGCCAAGAGTCGCTCGAAGGTTTTGAGCATAAGTGACGACAGGCTGATTGGTCTAAAATCCTTTGCTGCCGTATGGGATGATTTACCAGCTTTTGGTATGAAGACTATTTTTGACACTCGCCATGTATCAGGGATATGGCCAGTTTTTAAAACTTCTGTGAAGATAGATTGCAGCCAGTTTATGGCAGTGTGCCCTGCTTGTTGTAATTGGGCAGGAAAAATGCCGTCTGGTCCAGGTGACTTGTACGGTTTAAAGCTGTTTATAGCCCAGGTTATATTACGTCTGCTTAGAAGAGAGGGGCTGATTGGCACCTCAGTAGGGGTTTGGTGTCTACCTTGATTGGTTGCTTTGCAGAGCTTTCAAGAGTACGTCCAGCGATTCTTCGCTAGATGTAGTCCAGGTGTTATCCTCTTTTTTGAGGTACCCTAGTGTGGGGGCAGATTTCGATAAAATCTTCCTCAGTCTGGCCGCATCCGGTGTTGATTCTATGTCAGAACAAAAGTCTCTCCATGAATCTCTTTTGGCTTGTCGGGTCGCCTTTTTGTATATTAATAGGGCGTGTTTATAGTCTAGCCAAGTTTCTTCTGTGTTAACAGCCTTGGCTTGATTGAAGAGGTGTCTCGAGCTCTTGCGGAGTTCGTTTAGGATGGGGTTCCACCATGGTGGTTGCTTACCCCTTTTGGGTCTGCTAATGGGACATGCTGCCCTGAAAGCCGAGTTGCAAGCCTCAGTAAAGGTTTTTATTAAGTAGCTCAGTCGCTCTGTAGAGTGAGTTCCTTCTGGTGCTATCTCTGGGATAGCCTTTTTAAGGATATCAATAAATATTGGCCATTTGGTATTTCTTGGGTTGGTAAACGGGGCTGGTTTAGAGTGCCTCGATTTGAGGGAGAATTCAATATACCTATGATCAGAGAAGGAGTGATCGTCTGCCACTTTCCAGTCTCTGATGAGATCATATAGAGGATAAGATACCAGGGTAAGGTCAATGACCTCCTTCCTGCCCTTAATTATAAAAATAGGTTCGCAACCTTTGTTGCCTAAAACTAGGTTAGTGTTGAGAAGGTCCTCATTGCTGAAATTATGAAGCAAGAAAATACTCAAATGTTTTCTGGCCAGAATGCAGGTACGGGTTTTACCTTGTGTTTCAGCAACTACTAGCTTGTAGTCTGCTGTTCCTAGTCCAGAAACCTTACCACCAATCAACCAGGGTTCCTGGACTAGGACTATGTCGGCTCCGTCTCCAGTCAGATGGAGTATCAGCGCAGCGGAGGCTGCTTTACAGTGGTGGAGGTTTATCTGTAGAATCTTTACAGACATCTGAAGATGGTCCCTCCACCACTGTCACGTTCGCGTCCTCATCGTCCGACGCTACATCAGAGGTGGCCTCTCCTTCACCCAGTTGGCACATTGCTTTAAGATCCCGCGTTATGGTGGACGCATCGGAAGTGTAGCCGCGTTCAGCGTCGCTATGCTCCGGATCCTCTGGCTCTGCCGTTATATCCTCCTCGACTGGCTTGTCGGGAGAATCTATACCGGCCGCGGTGTCCGACTTATACACCCGAATGGAAACAGAGCTGAAACCGAAGTTCAGCTCGTTACCAGCGGCCTCAATTGGGGCGAGCGATTCTTTGTTGAGAATCAGCACGACCTGGTTCGTTGGACCCTTCATCTCCTCTACCTTCACAACTTTCCAGTCGTGAGTGGGGAGACTCGGGTTGCATCGTTGGAGCATCTTAACGATTCGCTCCGGTTCCTTGATGGAGGATGGAATCCACATTCTGGCCCTGGGCCGGACCGGAATGTCGCTCCACTTTACAGCCTCCAGCTTAACTCCAGGATACACCTCGCCGATATTGAGGACTGCCGCTCTGTAGAGCTCTGCAGACCTCTCATCGTCGCAAGCTATAACCTTCACGTTACCCTGATACCACCCGACATCTTTGCAGACCGGTGGTGGTCCAGGTTCCTTCTCCAGCATCTCGAAGCAGCGGATGGCCAGTGCCGTCTCCACCCACTTCCACTGGTTTCTGGGAATCCTCCCGCCCGAATCACCTCGGTCAACGACTCCAATGAGGATCCGATCCTTGGCGATTTGGGCGAAGGATTTGCCCACCTGAACCCTTGACTTCTTGGCGGATGGGCCAGGAGTCTCCTGAGATCGCTGTCTCTTTGCCTGAGCCATTGCTTGCGCCCTGGGTGCCTGATCGCTGTAAGCGGGTAGCACACTCTTGGCCCATGCCACCTTTTCCAGCCACTCCGCTGAAGGACTGGCCTCTGCTCCTGCGTTTTGAAGCTGAAGGATGTTGCCAGCAGTTCTTTTCTCAGCATATGAGAATTTCCTTGCGACGCTGGCTGTTGGAGGTTTCCCCATCGCACCTGCACCCAAAAGTGGCACTGCCGCACTAGTGCTCTGCTGTGCCTCTTTGGTGACAGGAGATGGAGAAATCACTCCATCTACCCCAAGGCCCGGGTGGAATACGGGTTTGCTTGGACCAGCTATGCAAGGTCCACCGGCTGGCATGGTGACCATCTCCGGTGTCAACGGTAGGCTTTGGCCAGGCTTTGAAGCCCCTGCCGCTGCCGACGACGAGGAACCTGCGGTTCCATCGTCGTTGTTGTTTTTATTTTTTTGTGGTTTTTTATTTTTTATATTTTTGTTGTTATTTATGTTTGTGTTTTTATTGTTGATTGTGTTCATGTTTGAGTCCCACGAGTTGCGGAGAAAGGGTGGTCCGCCTGCACAGAGATCCGCACCATGCAGGTAAGGCTATCACGACCGGAGGGCGCCAGGTATCCGGCCGCTCCGTTTACGACTGGGCTATTTTTGGTAAGGGCCCCCAGCCAGGCTGACTATCGGCACGGGTCGCATGACACCTTAGTTCAGCCCTCGTTACCTCAAGACCATGACAGGAGCTTCAGGCATGCGTTAAGTCTATTTAGGAGCCATTACACATGTCTTCGACAAATGCCTTAGCTAACACCAGTTCCTAAGGGAACAATTGGAGTGTTATTACCAGTCGGCACCCTCGTGGAGGGTTCAGTCGAGGGTTTTTGCCGACCGTATTACCGCTAAACTAGCGGGAAATTCAAAAAGTCGTAGAACAAACATTTCTATATTTTTGAAAAGAAACAAATCCTCATCATTACATCTAAGCTTTTTTAGCGCTTTGAAACGGACAAACGAACAGACAAACAAACTGACTTTTCATCTTGATTTAAAAAGTCCACTAAAAATTTCAAATTTGATTATCTTTTGAACCAGTTATAGGATTTGGGTGATCGAGGTATCAATCGACGCGTATTTTTGATTAGAATTTTTACAAAAAGGCCACAACGGCCTCATTAGCTGCGATCGTTTAAATGTTTTCCCTCCCACTTACACCCCCGTATCTCATCAACCAGGTGAGTTAGATAAAGTTTTAGTATGCTATTTTGTAAGTTAGGACTCAGCCTTTCGATCGGTATATTACTCAATCTGATCGGACAGTCGAAGCAAATTTTCCAAATTAGCTGTATATATTGCTAGTCGCCTTTCGCACCCTTCGTGCTGCTTTCGTCACTAGAGCGAACTGCCGTTCGCAGTGATTATCTGCCAAAAGTTCTTCGGCAAGTTTGCCACCTATACAACTAATACAAGCGCCAGTATCCATTAGACCGGATATTGTTTTCTGAAGTAGTTTTACCTGTGCATAAGGCCGAAGATCGCTATAGTTGTTGATAACTGAAGCTTACACTGCCTTGTTTAAATCTTTCTGTTGTTGCCAATGAACTGTTCGGCGTTTCTGATCTCTACGCTTTTTTCCAATCAAATGCTGTGAAAGCTCTGGCATAGGTAAGTCTGAGTTTTTGGAAATGTCAGGTGGGGAAAATAGCTGGTTTAATGTATGTTCACTTAATCTGTATTTGTCGCTCGGGTAATCAGTTTGCGTGCACTGGCTAATGGTGCACGCGGGCGATTGTTTTTTGGACCACATTTTTGACAAGATGGCCTGTATGTGTCACGCTTCCCACACCCATAACAAAATATTGTTCTATCAGCTACACAATCTTGATATCGATGGCCGTTTTTTTCACAATTCCAGCACGACAAGGTCAGTGCTTCAATATCAAGACCGACAGATTCTTCTTCATCCAAATCGCAGTCATTTCCGGTTTGCACCATGATTTCGTTAATATGGCGTTTAGCCGCAAAACGATGAGTGGAAGAACTAGTAGGAGTTATAGTGTTTATAAACTGCTCACGTGTACGTACTACTTGCCTCAGGTGAACAACATTATATATGGGTACATGGAGAATTTCGTGTTGGACATCAGCCTACAGATTTGCTCTTAGCACCTCCAGCTAGGCTTGCTCACTCATTGGTTGTAATAACCTATCTGCAATAGCCACTATGGCCTCGTAAAACTGATCGAAAGATTCGCTAGCTTTCTGCTTTCGCTGAGTGATAGCGGTGCGTATCTCATGGTCCGTTCGCCCGTCTTGAAATGCTCTTTTAATGCTTTTCGTAACTCTGGCCAACGTACTTCCTGGACGCTCTTATGATACATCCAATACCATTCGCTACCGCTTCCCTCGAATAAATTGCTAGCGTAGCGAGATAATAACTCAAAGTTGCCATCTAGTGTCTGCATAGTGAGTGCTTCTACGCGGTACAGAAAATCGTCTATTGAAACTTTCGATTGCCCTGAGAAACGCAACTTCCAGTTAAATATTATTTGGCTAATTCGGTCAGGTCTCAACTGATTGCTTTGCCTGGTTTTCGGGTTTTGCGGGTTGTTGACGCCAAACAACTGCTCGAAACTTTGGTGTTGCTGATCAGGTGGAGAAGTTCTAGCCACCGACTGAGCTGCGTGAAGGTGAGCCGCAGATTGTATTGACAATCGCTGAAACCTTGCTTCTATTGTTTGAGACAACAATTGAGTTTGTTGTGCTAAAGCTGTGGCCATTGCATTTCTGATTGCTTGCTGCAAGGTATCTACTAAGGTGTTTTGATTACCGGGTACGCTATTGGCCATGTTTCCGTCCTGCTCTGCTTGATTCTGATTTTCAGGATCTGATACAGATTGTGCTACCTGTTCTCGCTCTTCTCTACCCTGCTGTAGGCCCGCTTCTAACATGCTATCCTCAATGAATATTTTCTCAAACAAATAACCAATTTCGACAATGCTATAATTATAATTAATTGATGCAACGCTGCTTAGTACCAAATAAATTCAATACAAAAAAAAACAAAGGTTATAAGACGATAATTCATAAATAATATTTTCTGGAAACCATGCAAAACCTTAAAGAGAGTACAATATACAATCACGTTTTTATTTCGACCTCAATGAAAATAAAGGATATCTTGATACTGTAGGGAATTTGCCTGCTTCAGATTGAAAGGCACGTTAGTAGCTCTGAGCCAGTAACAATGATCCACGGACAACCTGATGTTGAACTAATTCGAGTTGAAAAATAACGAAAAAAAAGAAAGAAATAAGCATAGTGATAATTGTTTATTTTTTTTTTTTAATAATTTTTATTTTTATTTAAAATTTTTATAATAAACTGAATTTTTCACCCAATTGGATATCAGAAATTTTGGGGCTAAAAATTGCTTTCGACATTAGAGTTTTACCTCGTGTAGAGGTTTTTTTGTGGGATATCAGAAATTTTTGCAATTGCTTTTGCTTTTGACATTTTAGCTTTATCATTAATGCAGGGAGATAGTAAGATATATAACTAAGAGACTCCGCCCCTGTTTGCTTTGCTCGCGTTACTACTGTCTACTTTTCATACTAAGACCTGGATTTCGCCCGATCGGTCCTATGTTAGCTATATGATATAGTGGTTTGATTACCGGTTACCAATTTCGGTCAGGATGTATAAAACTATCTTAAATGCATATTCTATTATTTTGGTTTAAATATCTCATAAACCAAAAAAGTTTTTCATACTAAAACCTAATTTTGACCCGATCGGTTCTATGACAGCTATATGATATAGTGGTCCGATTTGAACCAACTTTTGTCAAGACATATAAAACTATGTAAAATGCGTATTTTATCAGTTTGGTTGAGATATCTCATAAAACCAAAAAGTTTTTAGTACTAAAACGTGATTTTCTAACTAAATCGTGATTTTCGACCGATGGAAAAATGTATATATTCAGTTAACAGGCAATATCTTCCAAACCCCTCAACCAAAATTTATGTGTTATATACCAAAGACGCAGAATATTACGTACTACAACAGATTTAAATTTAATAATCGTTAGAGCCGTTTTGTCAGAAATCGCCAAAATATAAGCTAACAAACCTTATTTCACCTGTAAAATGTTACCTGAGTACTTTAAAAGTTTGAAGGTACGCCAAAAAGCCCTCAAACTCGCCTTTCCAATGATATATAGGACATATCTGTAGCTTCTATGGTTTGCAAACTATTGGGGTTTCAATTTTAGCGGGAAATAGCGTATTACCGCTAAACTAGCGGGAAATTCAAAAAGTCGTAGAACAAACATTTCTATATTTTTGAAAAGAAACAAATCCTCATCATTACATCTAAGCTTTTTTAGCGCTTTGATACGGACAAACGAACAGACAAACAAACTGACTTTTCATCTTGATTTGAAAAGTCCACTAAAAATTTCAAATTTTATTATCTTTTGAACCAGTTATCGGATTTGGGTGATCGAGGTATCAATCGACGCGTATTTTTGATTAGAATTTTTTCAAAATAAAAAATTTTGAGGTTTGATTTTGGTTAAAAAAATATATAAAAAATTTTACAAAAAGGCCCCAACGGCCTCATTAGCTGCGATCGTTTAAATGTTTTAAATGTTTAATTAATTCTTTGGCGTAAGCATTTGTCATTTCTTTGTACATAATTTGGGTTCTAGTTTTATGAAAATAGTGTTTTATGTTTACTTCGTTGTTATTATTTTTAATGAATTCTACTTGTCTGTTATAATAGTTAATCGGTCTTTCTGTAATTGAAATGTAATTTTGATTATCTTCTTGTGCGCTGTGTATAGTTGCTGCTGTACTGTTAGGAGTTTCTCTTAATAAATTTTCTTCTAGTTTAATTCTTGACAAAGCGTCTGCGACATAAATTTCTTTACCTGGGACATATTTAATGTGATAATCGAATTCGTTAAGTTTTATTTTCCATCTTTGAAGTTTCATGTTTGGTTTTTTAACATTGTTTAACCAAACTAAAGGTTTATGGTCACTGAGAATTTCAAATTATCTCCCAAAAAGAACAGACCTGAAGTATTTGGTGGCCCAAACACTTGCTAAGAGTTCTTTTTCAATTGCGGAATAGTTTATTTAGTGTTCATTTAATATACGGCTTGCATAATATATCGAATTATGGTTTTGAGATAATACTGCTCCTATAGCAATATTACTTGCATCTGTAGTTAATGAAAACGGTTTTTCAAATTGGGGTAAATTAATATTGGGTCCGAAGTTATAAGTAATTTTAGCTTTTCAAATGCTGAATACTGTTTTTTATGTCAATTACTGCATTTTTCTTCAATTTTAATGTCATAGGTTTTACTATATTTGCAAAGCTTGGTATACATTTTCTGTAGTATCCGCAAAGTCCAAAAAATTATTTGATTTCTTTAGTTGTTTTTGGTATTGGGAAATTTTCAATTGCTTTAACTTTTAATGGGTTTGGTTTTATACCCTCGGTTTTTACAATGTGCCCAAGAAATTCAGTTACTTTTTTCATGAATTCACATTTGTCTAGCTGCAATTTTAGGTTGGCTTCTCTGAGTTTGTTGAAAACTCTTTTCAATGACAATAAGTGTTCTTCCAATGAAGTGGAATACACTATTATGTCGTCCATATAGACCAAACAACCTTTATAGATTAGATCTTCTAAAAGGTTGTTCATACAACGTTGAAAAGTTGCAGGAACATTTTTAAGTCCAAAGGGCATTTGAGTATACTCGTAATGGCCATTTTTTTTGAAAATACGGTCTTCGGAATTGAATCAGAATCCATATGAATCTGATGAAAGCCTTTTGCTAGATCAATGGTAGTGAAATATTGACATTTTCCATTACCGGAATAGGGTATTTATCGGGTACTGTGATTTCATTGAGATTTCGATAGTCAATGACTATTCTAAATTTCTGTTTTCCTGGTGCATCACTCTTTTTTGGTACAATCCAAATTGGTGAGCAATAAGGAGATTTTGATTTTCGGATTATTCCTTGTTTTATCATTTCCTTGATTTGTTTTTCTACTTCTTCGTCATATGCTTGTGGGTATTTGTAAGGTCGTTTATAAATAGCATCCTCATGTTTGGTTTGAATGACATGTTTAATAGTACTGGTGAAAGTCAAATTTTCACTTTCTTTGTACTGTATTTCGCTAAACTCAAATTGGATTTTGGTTAATTTAATTCGTTCTTCTTCATTGAGATGTTCTAACCTATACTGATTACATTCTTTAAGTTCGTTTTCAATTGCGAAATTAAAAGGCCTATCCTCTGTAAGAGGTGGGTCAAGGCAATCAATCGCGGTATCTTCTGTAAGAGGTGGATCAAGGCTATTAAGAGCGGTCTTGTCCGTTATGAAGTCTTCATGATTGTATCTCATGATAAACTGATACTCGTTTAGAATTACAATTTCTTCTTTGTAATTGATTGTTGCTTCACAAGCCTCAAGGTATTCTCTACCTAGTAATACATCGTTGTAATGCGCTTGCTGCCTCAAGAGCTTAAATATTAGGCAAGCCGAAAAGTATGTAATATTTTTTTTTGCTTTTGTTCTCCCTAATTACAACCAAACAGCTATGTGGCAAGGCTAGAATATTGTCAGCACGACTTTCCTTTTGTCTTTTCTTTTGATGCAAGAAGCAGAAGAGATATTTCCGCCAACTGGAGGTTACCTTTTTGGTCATCAAGTTCGACTCGTTCTTTTCTGATCGAGTCTTCAACCCCAGCAGTTGTGCGCGCTAAGCTCGCTAGTTACAAAAAGTTGATCAAATAATTCTTGAAAATAGTTAAAATTGAACAAGTTGGTGGCAAGTCGCACTGCACTGTGGCCGATGCCTTTTAATTCTTTTTTCTCGCTGAAAAGAAATAAACACATAAATACATAATTTTTTTTTTCTCCGCTGCCAATTCCACAGGGTAAGAAAACATTTATAATTTCGAAAAATTGTTTTAAGCAATTTTTCTTTCATTTCCACTCGCATTTATTGGGCAATTCTATTTAATTTTAATTTAGAATTGGCCGCTAGTAGCAACCCGCTAGTATCTATCCCCAACATATGTTGTCAGGAATTCACCACAGCAGCTCAAAGCATTGGATCTGCAGCCCCACCACAGCATAAAAGCTCCCCACAGGCTTAAACTTCACCCCGTTTGATATATTTGGCAGTCTCTCGCCGTGTGAAATTTTGTTCACAACTCGTCCACGCTGCTCAGCATAATTATACCCGTTACTTATAAAAAATAAGTATAAGGGTATATTGTGTTCGTTGGAATGTGCGTAACAGGCAGAAGGAGGCATCTCCGACCCCATAAAGTATATATATTCTTGATCAGCATCAATAGCCGAGTCGATATAGCCATGTGTGTCTGTCCGTCTGTCCGTCTGTCTGTCCGTGTGAGCGCCTAGATCTCAGAGACCATAAGAGATAGAGTAACCAAACTTTCACACGTAGATCACAAATGCGTTGGAGCAGGTCAAGTTTGTTTCAAATTTTGGACCCGCCTCCTTCCACGCCCGTAATTCGCGAAAAACTGGTCATCCGTCTGTATAAGCACAAGGATCTCAGAGACTATAAGAGATAGAATAACCAAATTTGTCACACAGATTTCCATATACCTCACGCAGATTAAGTTTGTTTCAAATTTAAGCCACGCCCCCCTCCGCCCCCGCAAATCGCGAAATACCACCTCACCCACAATTTTTCATATAATACGTATTTTTTGGTAGCAACCGATATCTGTTATTATTATCTATTATCCCACTGAATCGCAACAAGATCGGACAAGTAGAACAGCAGTTATTGCGTGTCTAAGTTGTTAAATCAACAGGTGCCCCCTAGGGTATGCGATAGTTTTTGTATTGTTAAACCTTATTAGAATGCTTCAAATTCTCAAGTAGTTCTGGCAACGCAAATATGACATTAGGATTGAATCGCTAATGTATTGAAATAAGTAACGGGTATCCTATGGTCGGGATCTCGACTATAGCCTTTCCCACTTGTTTTTTTTCTGTGACGGAAAATATAAGTGAATCAAAAAGGAATAGTGAAAAGTGGGCTTTTCCGCCGATATCGAGCTGTCTGTTTGTCGCCTTTTTTAATTTCTTGGGAAAATTGCGAAGATTTTCATATAAAATACCCTCGAGTCGTCGGGGTTATGCAATCACCGCGTGGATCGTCAATTTCTATCAATAAGGGAAATGCATCGTAAAGGCTTAAGTCAATAGGGAAAATTTGTTTTAAAATCATAAGACTGTTCGCCGGCATGAAGCCAGATCAATGGCATAAAAATAATTTGCGTTAGTTTAAATAGAAAAATTTTAAATTTTTTTGTCCCAAAAACTCATGCAAGTGAAAAAAAGGAGAAAAAAAAAAAGAATTTTGCTATGTTTAAAGGCTGAAAAAAAAAATAGAAAAAGAAACAAGTGAACATACATAAGTGCAGCACTTATGAAATATCGCATAATTATTTATATTAAATTTTATAGTTAACTGTTGATACAGTTAGTGAGAGCCGCAGCTCCCGCTTAAAAGCTCGCAAAAGCTCTCTCTTATATTTCAGTGGTCGGCGCACACAACGAAAGATCTTTCTGCGTGGGAGTAACATGTATGCCGTAAGTGACGAACACATATACATTTTTCTTGTCTTGCCAAAGCCCTTTTGGTTGTGTACAGTCGCGGGAATAAAAACGTGTACACTTGGTTGAGCATATTTGTTAAAGTGCCTTTTGTACTTTATTTTTGCTCTTGTTGAGGAATATAAATAATTTCTGAATTGTTTTACATTGCTCGCAAACGCAAAAAAAAACAAAAAAAAAAATTATATTTGAATTGTTTTTACAACTAACAGTATTTCTTAAATTATTTATTATTAATTTTATTCTCCCATATTATACCCTAAATTACGCTTGCATGGATTTTAAATTGTTTTTGGGGCGAATTTCGTTTAATTTTAGCATGCCTTATATTTTTTCATGAATATTTTTATATTTTTATTTTTTTATTTTTGTTTTCTTTATTTTTTCTTTATGTATAAATTTTTTTTATAATTTTACTAATCGCTTGTATGGACTAGATCGTTATCAATTGTAAAAAAAAAAATATATTAATTATAATTTTTTTTCTAGTTTAATTTTTTTTTATCGACTTGTCAATACCCTAGAGAGGAGAATATTTTTGCCTAGTTATAGGCATATGTTCAAATTTTCCTGTGTTGTGTTGTAAATGATGAAGTCGATCTGTGCCAAACAGCATAAGCATTATAATTTGCTAAAAGATTTTTATTCTGATTAACAACAACAACACTTTTTCATTGAGTCAATAATAAGAATTTTTTTTTATTTCTTTTGTCAAACTTTGTTTATTTATGCCACTGAAAACAAATCATGAAAATAAATAATAAATCGAATGGAAAAACAAGTGGGAAAGGCTATAGTCGAGATCCCGACCATAGGATACCCGTTACTTATTTCAATACATTAGCGATTCAATCCTAATGTCATATTTGAGCTGCCAGAACTAGTTGAGAATTTGAAGCATTCTAATAAGGTTTAACAATACAAAAACTATTGCATACTCTAGGGGGAACCTGTTGATTTAACAACTTAGACACGCAATAACTGCTGTTCTACTTGTCCGATCTTGTTGCGATTCAGTGGGATAATAGATAATAATAACAGATATCGGTTACTACCAAAAAATACGTATTATTTGAAAAATTGTGGGTGAGGTGGTTTTTCGCGATTTGCGGGGGCGGAGGGGGGCGTGGTTTAAATTTGAAACAAACTTGATCTGCGTGAGGTATATGGAAATCTGTGTGACAAATTTGGTTATTCTATCTCTTATAGTCTCTGAGATCCTTGTGCTTATACAGACAGATGACCAGTTTTTCGCGAATTACGGGCGTGGAAGGAGGCGGGTCCAAAATTTGAAACAAACTTGACCTGCTCCAACGCATTTCTGATCTACGTGTGAAAGTTTGGTTACTCTATCTCTTATGGTCTCTGAGATCTAGGCGCTCACACGGACAGACAGACGGACAGACGGACAGACGGACAGACACACATGGCTATATCGACTCGGCTATTGATGCTGATCAAGAATATATATACTTTATGGGGTCGGAGATGCCTCCTTCTGCCTGTTACGCACATTCCAACGAACACAATATACCCTTATACTTATTTCCACTGAATCGCAACAAGATCGGACAAGTAGAACAGCAGTTATTGCGTGTCTAAGTTGTTAAATCAACAGGTTCCCCCTAGAGTATGCAATAGTTTTTGTATTGTTAAACCTTATTAGAATGCTTCAAATTCTCAAGTAGTTCTGGGAACGTAAATATGACATTAGGATTGAATCGATAATGTATAGAAATAAGTAACGGGTATCCTATGGTCGGGATCTCGACTATAGCCTTTCCCACTTGTTTTTTATAATGATTAGTAATTGTATTAATAGTTGTTATCATTAACGATAATTTTAGTTAGAGTCCAACTAAGTCAGTTGGCTAGTTAGCGAAGGCGCTTCAAATACAACATTCTTTAAAGTCAATAGCATCTGGCTTAGATGTTACAGGCTTAGAATTAACAATTAACTAATGTGTTTATGTAAGACTTGCTGGATTAGCTATATCTTCAAATAGCGTTAGCTCCGCTGTCAAATATAAAATAAACCATTTGATCCTTGTGTCACTGCGAAGTTGAGTTAAGTAAACGTGTGAAATGGTTTTACGTGGAGTAATAGAGCTACGACCATTCCGTTAACAATCTTAATGGAACAGTTTCACCCTATGGTTTGTCTATGAAGAAAACATAGACATTGAAATAAGAGTGTCTCATAGATAGCCAACTCCCTTCCTACTTTGTTCTTTATTTCTGTTTTCCTTAATTACAAATTCAAATCTTAGATATCATATGAGCGTGTAAAGGTATCGATTTCTGGTATTTATTTATGCAATGGTACTGAATAAAACTTCTCGTTCATATGAATGATGCAATATCGTGCTGTCTTTTGAGATTTTAAATTGTGTCAGCGCCATAACATCATCTATGATTTTAGTAATTACCTACGTGAGAGCAACTTGATTAAGCAGTGGCTGGAATAAGATTAAGTGGTGTAGAAAGCTACTGTCTACCGCTCCGCTCAATTAGGAAGAGCTATCAAACCATTCTATCCGATTTTTTTTTGGTTAATATTCATATAATAAAAAAATAATAGATGCTAGATTACACTAACTTAAATAAATCGATAGCAGGACTCTGTAATTGTTTATTCTTTTATTTACCTTATTTTATCTTTTATAGCAAATTTTAAATAGTTTTAAAACAAAAAAAAAATATATATAAAAAAAAAAAAAAAAAAAAAGATTTTAATAATTATAAAAAAAACAAGTGGGAAAGGCTATAGTCGAGATCCCGACTATAGGATACCCGTTACTTATTTCACTACATATAAAAGTACTTAAAAGACAATTTTCTAACAATACAAAATCTATTGCATACTCTAGGGGGCATGTATTGCCATGATTGCTTAAAGAATCATTTTCAGACAATAACTGCTGTTCTACTTGTCCGATCGTGTTACGATTCAGTGGGATAATAAATAATAATAATAGATATCAGTGACTACAAGAAAAACTATATTATCTTAAAAACTGTGGGTGTGGTAGCTTTTCGCGATTTGCGAGGGCGGAGGGGGGCGTGGCCAAAATTTGAAACAAACTTGATCTGCGCTGGGTATATAGAAATCTGTGTGCCAAATTTGGTTACTCTATCTCTTATAGTCTCTGAGATTTCTATGTTTAGACGGTTTTTCGCAATTTGCGGGGGCGGAGGTGGGCGTGGCTTAAATTTGAAACAAACTTGATCTGCGTGGGGTATATAGAAGTCTTTTAGTGAAAGTTTGGTATCTCTATCTCTTATGGTCTCTGAGATCTAGGCGCTCACACGGACGGACAGACGGACAGACACACATGGCTATATCGACTCGGCTATTGATGCTGATCAAGAATATATATACTTTATGTGGTCGGAGAAGCCTCCTTCTGCCTGTTACATACATTCCAACGAACACAATATACCCTTATACTTATTTTTTATAAGTAACGGGTATAAAAATAAAAAAAAAATTACAAAATTTGATAAGCTATTTAATTTGAAATAGTAGTTGCTATTTTGTACGTTAGAGAGCATGACTTTAACACGTAGCACAGAAGACTTGTCTACAATAGATTACAATAACGAACACTGCTATAATTGCGCTCAGGTTATCGCGAAGCAGGTTCAGCTTCTGAGGATACCTTGTGGCCATACGTTTCATAAAGATTGTTTCAAAGCCGAAGTAGGAAACAGGAAAAATTGTCCTGTGTGCAGACAATCGCTCAATCCAGGAACGACATAAGTAACAAACTTGCCTAATCTAGCATCAGATCTACCTTCAGGCTCTGCAGGTCAAGCGACTTCAACACAACAGAAGGGAATTATAGTACTATCGTCAAATCCGAGAGATCCGACTTGTACGAAGCAGCACCAAACTAGGGCACAAACCAGAAACTCTAAGAATACTGAGATAAACATGTCCAATCCGCCTCTTCCCCCGAATTCTACTGCAGAACAGCAGGATACTCAGGCTCCAGAAAATTCTGATAATAATCAACGATTATCAGCAGCTATAGCGGAAGCAGTATCATGTTATGTCGCAACATGCTGCCCAATTGACTAAAGCTATTGTTTCGGGATTTCAAAGTTTGTCGCAGCAAATGTTCGGTATATCGCCGCCGACTATGCCCAATAGTCAAACGAGTGCGAGCCATAGTCCAAGACATTCAGACCTAAGACCTGATCGGATTAGCCAGATTATGTTTAATTGGAAAATAAGTTTTACAGGGAAAACATCTAGTATGTCAGTCGAGGATTTTATATATCGAGTAGAGTCCTTAACTAACCAAACATTAGATGGAAATTTCGATTTGACTGCCAGATATGCTGGAAATCTTTTTGAGAGCAATGCAAGCGAATGGTATTGGCGTTACCATAAGAGTGTGCCTCAGCTAAATTGGTCAAATTTGTGCATAGCTTTACGGGGCCAATTTAAAGAGGACAGATCTGATCATGACATCCGCTCGGAGATTGAGAAAGCAAAAATCAAATGAAACGTTTGACGATTATTATCATGTTATAGCCGCTATGACTGACAAGCTTTCACATCCGTTGTCCGAAATTTCGTTGTTAGAAACTCTTCGAGCTAATTTGTTGCCAGAAATTCAACAGGAGATTCTTTATGAGAATACGAACTCAATTTCCGAATTACGGTTCCTGGTTAGGTAGCGGGAGATATTTCTGCAATCGATAGCTAAGTCGCAAGTTGGTCCCTCGCGTCATGTGCCTCGCCGACAAGTCAATGCAATTGACTTAGAATCTGAGGAATCCGATGGCAAAGATAACGAGCTATCTGCAATAGATTATACTTGCTGGAATTGTGAAGGTAAAGGCCATAGATTTCAGGATTGCTTAGATGCTCGACGTGTATTTTGTTACGGATGTGGAAAATCCGATACTTATCGCCCGAACTGTCGCAAATGTAATGGTAGCACAACAAAAACCCAGTTGTAGCGTGCACCAGCGAGAAGTGCACGCAAACAATTCGCTTCGATAGCAACCAACACCGATTATACAAATCAGATGAGTTGTTGCCTCAAGTTTCGCTCAGCAACTCAAATTTCCCGGACTCTCCTAATGTACTCCCTGACTTTTATAAATCTCGCTCCCGACAACGAAGAATTGCTTATTATAAACAACGGAAAGCAGAAAAAAAATTAGTTGTAGCATCTGTAGTTGGAAAGAAGCATGATTTACGCCCTTTCGCTGAAGTAAAAATTTTTGATAAAACTATAAGTGGTCTTATGGACACGGGTGCTTCTATTAGTTGCATAGGTGGGGATTTAGCTAGTGAAGTATGTCAATCAAGTCATGCCTATAAGCCATTAACCTCAGCTGTGAAAGCTGCTGATGGTCAAAAGCAACGAATATTAGGACGAATTAAAACAGATGTAAGTTATAGAGGCGAGATAAAAAAATTAACTTTATACATTGTTCCAGGACTTTCAGAAATTTGTATTTAGGTATAGATTTTTGGACCATTTTTGATTTGCTTCCATTGCATTTAATGACATCTCAATTTAATATATCTTCATTAGATGATTCCTCAATGAGAAATCTTACTGAACCCCAAGAGAAAATGTTAGCAAAAACAATTAGTTTGTTTCCATCGTTTGCTAAAACAGGATTAGGTAGGACTCATTTGATAACACATGCCATCGATGTTGCCGGTGCAAAACCGATAAAACAGCGACACTATCCAGTCTCTCCAGCGACAGAGAAATTAATGTATGCAGAGTTAGATCGTATGTTAGACCTAGGAGTCATAAGAGAGTCAAACAGTGCTTGGTCGTCTCCTGTCGTTTTAGTTTGTATACCCGGAAAGGTTCGGTTATGTCTCGACAGCAGAAAGGTCAACGAAGTGACCGTAAAGGATGCATATCCAATGCCGATAATAGATGGAATTCTAAGCAGATTACCTAAAGCGGAATTTATAACCAGTTTAGACTTGAAGGATGCCTTCTGGCAAATTCCACTAGATCCAGACTCCCGTGACAAGACTGCTTTTACCGTACCCGGTAGACCCCTTTATGAGTTTTCAGTAATGCCTTTTGGGTTGACCAATTCACCACATACCATGTCTCGGTTAATGGATAAGATAATTCCAGCTGATTTGCGAAACGAAGTTTTTATTTATTTAGATGATCTTTGATAATTTCAGATACTTTTGAACGTCATCTGAACGTTTTATGGAAGGTTGCAGCACACTTAGCACGTGCAAAATTAACAATTAATGTTGGAAAAAGCAAGTTTTGTAGAAAAGAGGTATCGTATCTAGGATATGTGATCGGACACGGTACTATAAGTACTGACCCTGAAAAGATTTCCGCTGTAGTTGACTTTCCTGTACCCCGTTCATTAAAGCAGGTACGAAGATTTTTGGGTATGACAGGTTGGTACCACAAATTTATTCGTAATTTTGCAGCTGTAGCTTCTCCCTTGACGGACACATTAAAGCAAAAGCGCAAATTTATATGGACCGAGGAAGCTCAGAAAGCCTTTGAGAATTTAAAATCGCAAATGTGCAATGCACCTGTTTTACATAGCCCAGATTTTACGGCTCCATTTTCGTTGCATTGTGATGCGAGTCACACTGGCATAGGAGCAGTATTAATGCAAACAGATGATAATGGAGAAGAGGTTCCTATTTCTTATATGTCACGGAAGCTCAATAAGAGCCAACGCAATTACACAGTGACAGAAAAAGAAGAATAATGAAAAAGAGCTTATATCGAAGGCCAAGAATTCACAATTATTACAGATCACGCTTCTCTTAAGTGGCTCATGTCACAAGCTGATTTAAGCTGTCGATTGGCTCGATGGGCACTAAAACTACAAGGGTTCAAATTTAGCATACAGCATCGGAAAGGAACTCAAAACGTCGTTCCAGACGCATTGTCTCGAACCTATGTAGATGATCTTTCCGCTCTGACAATAGATAATTCCGTGGTTGATCTCAACTCACAAGAATTTAACTCTGATCAATATGCAGCATTACGTGATAAAATTATAGTAAACTCAACAAAAATGCCTGATCTTAAAGTTGTAGATAATTACGTATATCGCCGAGCGGAACATTTATCAAACGAGAGAGTATCGGATGATATGTGTTGGAAACTTTGGGTGCCACAATCGTTGGTAATCGAAGCATTGAAAGTATCCCACGAGCATCCTGTTTTTGCGCATAATGGCATAAACAAAATGCTCGAAAGATTGCGACGTTGTTATTTTTGGCCGAAGATGGCAGCTACTGTTAAAAATTTTGTCAATAAGTGTGAAGTGTGTAAAAGCACGAAGCATCCAAATCGAACTTTAAAGCCACCTTTGGGTAATACTGGGCAATCAAGTCGGTTCTTTCAAAGGCTCTACGTGGACTTTTTGGGACCATATCCGCGCAGTCGATCTGGTAATATATTGTCGTGTTGGATCATCTGTCGAAATTTCCGTTTTTAAAGCCTGTAAAAAAGTTTACAGCTGATGCTATTATTCGATTCTTGGAAGAAGACCTTTTTCATTGTTTTGGCATCCCGGAGACAGTAGTGTCAGACAACGGTGTTCAATTCAAGTCAACAGCGTTTAATGCATTGTTGCAAAAATATAATATCACTCATACGTATACTGCATTCTATGCCCCGCAAGCTAATGATTCTGAGAGAGTTAACAGATCCGTTCTGGCTGCTATTAAAGCATATGTTAACCCGGACCAGAAGAATTGGGATGAGAAACTGAGCAGTATTTGTTGTGCCCTTCGTTCCAGCGTCCATGCTGCCATTAGCACTAGCCCATATCGCCTAGCATTTGGCCAACATATGGTTATACTACAACGTACAAATTATTACGCAATCTGGATATGCTTGACGATCGAGCTGTTCAGTTTGAACGAGAGGATGCTTTTGAAATTATTCGAAATAACGCCAAGAAGTCAATGCAAAAGCAACATATCCGCAATGAAAATCTTTATAATTTACGAACTCGCGAAGTGTCGTTTAATGTAGGAATTTCCAGCAAAGTAATTTTGCCAAAGGATTCAGCTCTAAGTTAGCACCTGCTTTTATTAAAGCTCGAGTGAAAAGGAAATTAGGCAATTGTTATTATGACCTAGAAGACTTACAGGGTCGACATGTTGGTAAATATCACGCAAAGGACTTGAAACAATAGATAACTTCGACAAATTTTAATTCCACATCAAGAGTGTATCACTCTTGGGCGCTGTTTCACCGCCACGTGTGATTTTAGTGGGGGGAATTTGTAATGCGCTTGCTGCCTCAAGAGCTTAAATATTAGGCAAGCCGAAAAGTATGTAATATTTTTTTTTGCTTTTGTTCTCCCTAATTACAACCAAACAGCTATGTGGCAAGGCTAGAATATTGTCAGTACGACTTTCCTTTTGTCTTTTCTTTTGATGCAAGAAGCAGAAGAGATATTTCCGCCAACTGGAGGTTACCTTTTTGGTCATCAAGTTCGACTCGTTCTTTTCTGATCGAGTCTTCAACCCCAGCAGTTGTGCGCGCTAAGCTCGCTAGTTACAAAAAGTTGATCAAATAATTCTTGAAAATAGTTAAAATTGAACAAGTTGGTGGCAAGTCGCACTGCACTGTGGCCGATGCCTTTTAATTCTTTTTTCTCGCTGAAAAGAAATAAACACATAAATACATAATTTTTTTTTTCTCCGCTGCCAATTCCACAGGGTAAGAAAACATTTATAATTTCGAAAAATTGTTTTAAGCAATTTTTCTTTCATTTCCACTCGCATTTATTGGGCAATTCTATTTAATTTTAATTTAGAATTGGCCGCTAGTAGCAACCCGCTAGTATCTATCCCCAACATATGTTGTCAGGAATTCACCACAGCAGCTCAAAGCATTGGATCTGCAGCCCCACCACAGCATAAAAGCTCCCCACAGGCTTAAACTTCACCCCGTTTGATATATTTGGCAGTCTCTCGCCGTGTGAAATTTTGTTCACAACTCGTCCACGCTGCTCAGCATAATTATACCCGTTACTTATAAAAAATAAGTATAAGGGTATATTGTGTTCGTTGGAATGTGCGTAACAGGCAGAAGGAGGCATCTCCGACCCCATAAAGTATATATATTCTTGATCAGCATCAATAGCCGAGTCGATATAGCCATGTGTGTCTGTCCGTCTGTCCGTCTGTCTGTCCGTGTGAGCGCCTAGATCTCAGAGACCATAAGAGATAGAGTAACCAAACTTTCACACGTAGATCACAAATGCGTTGGAGCAGGTCAAGTTTGTTTCAAATTTTGGACCCGCCTCCTTCCACGCCCGTAATTCGCGAAAAACTGGTCATCCGTCTGTATAAGCACAAGGATCTCAGAGACTATAAGAGATAGAATAACCAAATTTGTCACACAGATTTCCATATACCTCACGCAGATTAAGTTTGTTTCAAATTTAAGCCACGCCCCCCTCCGCCCCCGCAAATCGCGAAATACCACCTCACCCACAATTTTTCATATAATACGTATTTTTTGGTAGTAACCGATATCTGTTATTATTATCTATTATCCCACTGAATCGCAACAAGATCGGACAAGTAGAACAGCAGTTATTGCGTGTCTAAGTTGTTAAATCAACAGGTGCCCCCTAGGGTATGCGATAGTTTTTGTATTGTTAAACCTTATTAGAATGCTTCAAATTCTCAAGTAGTTCTGGCAACGCAAATATGACATTAGGATTGAATCGCTAATGTATTGAAATAAGTAACGGGTATCCTATGGTCGGGATCTCGACTATAGCCTTTCCCACTTGTTTTTTTTCTGTGACGGAAAATATAAGTGAATCAAAAAGGAATAGTGAAAAGTGGGCTTTTCCGCCGATATCGAGCTGTCTGTTTGTCGCCTTTTTTAATTTCTTGGGAAAATTGCGAAGATTTTCATATAAAATACCCTCGAGTCGTCGGGGTTATGCAATCACCGCGTGGATCGTCAATTTCTATCAATAAGGGAAATGCATCGTAAAGGCTTAAGTCAATAGGGAAAATTTGTTTTAAAATCATAAGACTGTTCGCCGGCATGAAGCCAGATCAATGGCATAAAAATAATTTGCGTTAGTTTAAATAGAAAAATTTTAAATTTTTTTGTCCCAAAAACTCATGCAAGTGAAAAAAAGGAGAAAAAAAAAAAGAATTTTGCTATGTTTAAAGGCTGAAAAAAAAAATAGAAAAAGAAACAAGTGAACATACATAAGTGCAGCACTTATGAAATATCGCATAATTATTTATATTAAATTTTATAGTTAACTGTTGATACAGTTAGTGAGAGCCGCAGCTCCCGCTTAAAAGCTCGCAAAAGCTCTCTCTTATATTTCAGTGGTCGGCGCACACAACGAAAGATCTTTCTGCGTGGGAGTAACATGTATGCCGTAAGTGACGAACACATATACATTTTTCTTGTCTTGCCAAAGCCCTTTTGGTTGTGTACAGTCGCGGGAATAAAAACGTGTACACTTGGTTGAGCATATTTGTTAAAGTGCCTTTTGTACTTTATTTTTGCTCTTGTTGAGGAATATAAATAATTTCTGAATTGTTTTACATTGCTCGCAAACGCAAAAAAAAACAAAAAAAAAAAATTATATTTGAATTGTTTTTACAACTAACAGTATTTCTTAAATTATTTATTATTAATTTTATTCTCCCATATTATACCCTAAATTACGCTTGCATGGATTTTAAATTGTTTTTGGGGCGAATTTCGTTTAATTTTAGCATGCCTTATATTTTTTCATGAATATTTTTATTTTTGTTTTCTTTATTTTTTCTTTATGTATAAATTTTTTTTATAATTTTACTAATCGCTTGTATGGACTAGATCGTTATCAATTGTAAAAAAAAAAATATATTAATTATAATTTTTTTTCTAGTTTAATTTTTTTTTATCGACTTGTCAATACCCTAGAGAGGAGAATATTTTTGCCGAGTTATAGGCATATGTTCAAATTTTCCTGTGTTGTGTTGTAAATGATGAAGTCGATCTGTGCCAAACAGCATAAGCATTATAATTTGCTAAAAGATTTTTATTCTGATTAACAACAACAACACTTTTTCATTGAGTCAATAATAAGAATTTTTTTTTATTTCTTTTGTCAAACTTTGTTTATTTATGCCACTGAAAACAAATCATGAAAATAAATAATAAATCGAATGGAAAAACAAGTGGGAAAGGCTATAGTCGAGATCCCGACCATAGGATACCCGTTACTTATTTCAATACATTAGCGATTCAATCCTAATGTCATATTTGAGCTGCCAGAACTAGTTGAGAATTTGAAGAATTCTAATAAGGTTTAACAATACAAAAACTATCGCATACTCTAGGGGGCACCTGTTGATCCAACAACTTAGTCACGCAATAACTGCTGTTCTACTTGTCCGATCTTGTTGCGAATCAGTGGGATAATAGATAATAATAACAGATATCGGTTACTACCAAAAAATACGTATTATTTGAAAAATTGTGGGTGAGGTGGTTTTTCGCGATTTGCGGGGGCGGAGGGGGGCGTGGTTTAAATTTGAAACAAACTTGATCTGCGTGAGGTATATGGAAATCTGTGTGACAAATTTGGTTATTCTATCTCTTATAGTCTCTGAGATCCTTGTGCTTATACAGACAGATGACCAGTTTTTCGCGAATTACGGGCGTGGAAGGAGGCGGGTCCAAAATTTGAAACAAACTTGACCTGCTCCAACGCATTTCTGATCTACGTGTGAAAGTTTGGTTACTCTATCTCTTATGGTCTCTGAGATCTAGGCGCTCACACGGACAGACAGACGGACAGACGGACAGACGGACAGACACACATGGCTATATCGACTCGGCTATTGATGCTGATCAAGAATATATATACTTTATGGGGTCGGAGATGCCTCCTTCTGCCTGTTACGCACATTCCAACGAACACAATATACCCTTATACTTATTTTTTATAAGTAACGGGTATAATTAATTTTATAATGTGTTAGTGTATTAATATGCCGGAGTCTTGCATCTTTTTAAATATGTTAGGGTAGAAGTTGATCGTGTTTTAGGGATCACCGGTCTGAAGCACGACCTGCGGCTAAAAGTGATCATGGTTGGGTGGGCATCAGCTGTTGCAGCTGATCAGCGATCAGCATCTTCTGCAGATTCCATCATGCAGCTAATAGCTAAAAGAATAGTTTAACCAACTCTCTTTCCTTTTCTTCTTTTCTTTATTTCTCTTCTCATACCCTTTCCGCACAGCCATAAACTTGATAAGCTAAAACAAGCACGCTACATGAGTAACCCTCCTCGATATTGCCGACAACACTAGGGCCGGAACAAGCGCGTGCTCTGCTTAGCTGCTACACCCCCATCAGCTCAAGGATACGCATATATCGTCCTTTCGTTTTATGCTACATCGTAATTTATTGAAAATTCGTGGATATAAAAATTTGGTTGTGACGGACAAAGTTTACTGGGTCTAAGGAAATACTTTGGTTTAGATTGATATTTCCATTTATTGCTTGAACTTCTAACTTACAATTTGTAATTGGAAATCCTAGAAAATTTTTCTCATTAAATTAATGGAGGATCCGGTATCTATGGCACATTTGAGAAATAGACTATTTACTATTAGTCGAATGGAGGGGTTTCTTTTGATTCTCGTTCCGAGGCTCCGTGATGAAAATTTTCAGCCGTATCCATTTTGGATTGACCGCTAGAATTTTCGCGTTGTCTTTTGAAAGGTTGATTTGAAGTATTAGGATAATTCCTGTTTGGTTGATAATTCATTGGATTATCTTTTCTACTTTGATTAAGATTTTGTTTAAATTATTGATGCAACTGCTGATTGCTTTCATTTGGTTTTTGGGAACTGTAATTTTGATAAGTTCCGTTTGGTGGATAGAAACTTTGATTTGTATTTCTATTATTTTTGCGAGAATTGTCATTGCCTGAGGTATTCGAAGTACCATTGCTGTTATTAGTTTTTGTACGGTCAGTAAAATTGTTTTCGTACAGTCCTTCTCTTTATGCTACCTGTTTCAGTTTTTTTACTGTTGTAATGTCATGTCTGGTCGGCGAAAACCCTCGACTGAACCCTCCACGAGGGTGCCGACTGGTAATAACACTCCAATTGTTCCTTTTAGGAACTGGTCTTAGCTAAGACATTAGTCGAAGACATGTGCAATGGCTCCTCAATAGACTTAACGCATGCCTGAAGCTCCTGTCATGGTCTTGAGGTAAACGAGGGCTGGACTAAGGTGTCATGCGACCCGTGCCGATAGTCAGCCTGGCTGGGGGCCCTTACCAAAAATAGCCCAGTCGTAAACGGAGCGGCCGGATACCTGGCGCCCTCCGGTCGTGATAGCCTTACCTGCATAGTGCGGATCTCTGTGCAGGTGGACCACCCTTTCTCCGCAACTCGTGGGACTCAAACATGAATTCAATCAACAATAAAAACACAAACATAAATAACAACAAAAACATAAAAAATAAAAAAACCCAAAAAAACAAAAACATCAACTCAACGGAACCGCGGGTTCTTCGTCCTCGGCAGCGGCAGGGGCTTCAGAGCCTGGCCAAAGCCTAACACAAACGCCGGAGATGGTCACCATGCCAGCCGGTGGACCTTGCAAAGCTGGTCCAAGTAAACCCGTATTCCACCTGGACCTTGGGGTAGATGGAGTGATTCTACCATCTTCTGTCACCAAAGAGGCACAGCAGAGCACTAGTGCGGCAGTGCCATTTTCAGGTGCAGGTACGATGGGGAAACCTCTAACAGCCAGCGTCGCAAGGAAGTTCTCATATGCAGAGAAAAGAACTGCTGGCAACATCCTTCAGCGCCAAAACGAGGGATCAGAGGCCAGTCCTTCAGCGGAGTGGCTGGAAAAGGTGGCATGGGCCAAGAGTGTGCTTCCCGCTTATAGCGAGCAGGCACCTAGGGCGCAGGCTATGGCTCAGGCCAAGAGACAGCGATCTCAGGAGACTCCTGGCCCATCTGCCAAGAAGTCGAGGGTTCAGATGGGCAAATCTTTCGCCCAAATCGCCAAAGAACGGATCCTTATAGGAGTCGTTGACCGAGGTGATTCGGGCGGGAGAATTCCCAGGAACCAGTGGAAGTGGGTGGAGACGGCACTGGCCATCCGCTGCTTCGAGATGCTGCAGCAGGAACCTGGGCCACCACCGGTCTGCAAAGATGTTGGGTGGTACCAGGGAAGTGTAAAGGTAATAGCTTGCGACGATGAGAGGTCTGCAGAGCTCTACAGAGCGGCAGTCTCAAATATCGGCGAGGTATACCCAGGAGCCAAGTTGGAGGCTGTAAAGTGGAGCGACATTACAGTCCGGCCCAGGGCCAGAATGTGGATTCCATCCACCATCAAGGAACCGGAGCGAATCGTGAAGATGCTTCAGCGTTGCAACCCGAGTCTCCCCACTCACGACTGGAAAGTTGTGAAGGTAGAGGAGATGAAGGGACTAACGAATCAGGTCGTGCTGATTCTAAACAAAGAATCGCTCGCCCCAATTGAGGCCGCTGGCAACGAGCTAAACTTCGGTTTCAGCTCGGTCTCCATCCGGTCTTACAAGTTGGATACCGCGGCCTGGATAGATTCTCCCGACATGCCAGTCGAGGAGGATATAACGGCAGAGCCAGAGGATCCGGAGCATAGCGACGCTGAACGCGGCTACACTTCCGATGCGTCCACCATAACGCGGGATCTTAAAGCAATGTGCCAACTGGGTGAAGGAGAGGCCACCTCTGATGTAGCGTCGGACGATGAGGACGCGAACGTGACAGTGGTGGAGGGACCATCTTCAGTAAAGCAGCCTCCGCTGCACTGCTACTCCGTCTGGCTGGAGACGGAGCCGACATAGTCCTAGTCCAGGAACCCTGGTTGATTGGTGGTAAGGTTTCTGGACTAGGAACACCAGACTACAAGCTAGTAGTTGCTGAAACACAAGGTAAAACCCGTACCTGCATTCTGGCCAGAAAACATTTGAGTATTTTCTTGCTTCATAATTTCAGCAATGAGGACAACACGGCAGCAAGCCTGGAACTCCAGTCAGCTCCGATAAGGTTGCTGTCCTGCTATATGGCCTATGACCAACCGGGCCCTCCTCCAGAAGAAGTCACGAGAAGTCTAATAAAAGACTGCGAGACGCGAGGTATCAACCTCATCATTGGATGCGATGCCAATGCACACCATACCCAGTGGGGCAGCACAGACATAAACACAAGGGGTGAGTCACTCCTAAACTACCTTCTCAACACTAACCTAGTTTTAGGCAACAAAGGTTGCGAACCTACTTTTATAATTAAGGGCAGGAAGGAGGTCATTGACCTTACCCTGGTATCTTATCCTCTATATGATCTCATCAGAGACTGGAAAGTGGCAGACGATCACTCCTTCTCTGATCATAGATACATTGAATTCTCCCTCAAATCGAGGCACTCAAAACCAGCCCCGTTTACCAACCCAAGAAAGACCAAATGGCCAATATTTATTGATTTCCTTAGAAAGGCTATCCCAGAGATAGCACCAGAAGTAATTCAATCTACAGAGCGATTAAGCCACCTAGTAAAAACCTTTACTGAGGCTTGCAACTCGGCTTTTAGGGCAGCATGTCCCATCAGCAGACCCAAAAGGGGTAAGCAACCACCATGGTGGAACCCCAACCTAAACGAACTCCGCAAGAGCTCGAGAAACCTTTTTAATCAAGCCAAGGCTGTCAGCACAGAAGAAACTTGGCTAAAATATAAATACGCCCTTTTAATATACAAAAAGGCGACTCGACAAGCCAAAAGAGATTCATGGAGAGATTTTTGCTCTGACATAGAATCGACACCGGATGCGGCCAGACTGAGGAAGATTTTATCGAAATCTGCCCCCACACTAGGGTACCTCAAAAAAGAGGATGACACCTGGACTACATCCAGCGAAGAATCGCTGGACGTACTCTTGAAAAAGCACTTTCCGGGCTGCAAAGCAACCAATCAAGGTAGACACCAAACCCCTACTGAGGTGCCAATCAGCCCCTCTCTTCTAAGCAGACGTAATATAACCTGGGCTATAAACAGCTTCAAACCGTACAAGTCACCTGGACCAGACGGCATTTTTCCTGCCCAATTACAACAAGCAGGGCACACTGCCATAAACTGGCTGCAATCTATCTTCACAGAAGTTTTAAAAACTGGCCATATCCCTGATACATGGCGAGTGTCAAAAATAGTCTTCATACCAAAAGCTGGTAAATCATCCCATACGGCAGCAAAGGATTTTAGACCAATCAGCCTGTCGTCATTTATGCTCAAAACCTTCGAGCGACTCCTGGCTCTACACCTAAGAGCAACCATTCCCCCCCATCTCATATCCAATTCTCAACACGCATATCGGAAAGGCAAATCGACAGAAACAGCTTTGCACTCCGTAGTCGCCACTATAGAAAAATCCCTTTCGCTCACTGAATACTCCCTCATAGCCTTCCTAGACATCGAGGGAGCTTTTAACAACGTCGTCCCGGAAGCTATCACTGAAGCACTGACAAACTTGGGGATTGAAAGCCGGCTAGTGGGACTCATCGACCAATTGCTCACAAGCAGGGTCATAACGTCCACACTTGGCTCTTCAACACTCACCAGGTTTGTCAGTAGGGGAACACCTCAAGGAGGGGTTCTATCTCCTCTCTTATGGAACCTAGCAGTCAACAGGCTGTTATGCGACATAGAGGGTGGAAAATTCCCTCAAACACTATGCGACCTGATGTCAGTCAAGCTACAAAAACTGGTCACCTGGGCCGATGAGTGTGGCCTGGGAGTAAACCCAGCCAAAACGGCACTTGTACTTTTCTCTAGAAAATACAAAATCCCAACTCTAATACCCCCAAAAATAAAAGACTCCGTCCTCTCCTTCAGCGAAAGAGCCAGATACTTGGGTTTAATTCTGGACAGGAAGTTGGACTGGAAAATTAATACGCAAGATAGATGTAGAAAGGCAACAGTTGCACTCTACACTTGCAGGAAAGCGATCGGCCTGAAATGGGGCATGTCGCCATATATCGTCCACTGGCTATACATAGCTATAGTCAGACCGATACTACTATATGGTATAGCAATATGGTGGCCTGCCTTAACAAAGCAGTCCATAAACAAACAGCTCAGCAAAATTCAAAGGATGGCCGAAATCTGCATCACAGGTGCTCTCAACACAACACCTGTCGAAGCTCTAGACGCGATTCTTAACATACAGCCAATCAGGCAAGTTAGCAAAAATATTGCCACCATGACAGCAATTCGACTGAGAGACTCTAACTCTTGGACAGAATGCTCAACAGGGCACTCCGCTATCCTTAAGGATAACCAAATAGTTCCTTCTAGAACGGACTACTGTATGCCAATTGAGCATATTGAAACTCCCTTTCAAACAACCATTCCGCACAGGGAGGAATGGTCATCACATACCCCAGGACAAAATGGGGCCATATCCTTCTACACAGATGGTTCAAAGTTGAACAATCAAGTGGGTGGAGGGGTATACTCTCAGGATCTAAATATACAGGTCTCTTTTAGGCTACCTGACCATTGCAGAGTCTTTCAAGCCGAAATCCTGGCTATAAATGAAGCCTTAAAACTCCTAAGAGAATCCCAAGTCAATTCGGGCCGTATTAACATATACAGTGACAGCCAAGCAGCTATCAAGTCCATAGAATCGACCACAACTAATTCCACCTCAGTTTCGAACTGCCGCAAATCTCTACATGAGATGGCTGAGCATTTCGACATTTCCCTAATATGGGTACCAGGGCATCAGGACATTACAGGAAACTGTATGGCTGATGAACTAGCCAGGAATGGTACAACAGTACACCTCCTTCCTGACAAGGAGGATACGCGTATGCCATTGGCGACCTGCAAGCTACTACTTCTAGCTCAATCCATAACAGTTAGTGAAAACCGATGGCGAAACACGCACCATTGTCGTGTCGCGAGGCAAACCTGGCCTCACCTGAATAAGGCTCGTTCTAGTACTCTATGTAAACTAAGTAGAACAGATTGTTCTGCAGTAGTAAGAGCACTGACAGGACATTGGCTGGTAGGTATCCACGCCACAAGGCTGAATGCCCCATACAATGACTTCTGCAGGAGCTGTAGAGACGAAGAAGAAATTGAATCACCTGAACATTTCTTCTGCTCCTGTCCCGCATTGAGTAATAGAAGACTCCACACCCTGGGAAAACCTTTTCTCTCCACTTTAGGTGAACTTGCCTCAATTACACCGCGCAAAATCGCTAAATTTATTCAGCTATCAAACTGGACGCCATACTGATTGACATGTCACCACAAAGGTAGAAAGGAAATCTAGATCCGCGGTACCACAATGGGCCCAACTGTGGCCTAAGTGAGTCGTTGAATCGACAGCCGCCCTAACCTAACCTAACCTAATGTCATGTCTAGCAAGAGTCATGAATATTCTGTCCGGTAGCTTTCTAGAAATTACATCTTTAATTGTATTATTCATAGCATTTGTATACAATATTGTATTAAAATGTATTCTTTCAAGCATTAATTTATTTGATATTATAAATGACTTATATTCTAGGTCTTCAACAAACTTACGCATACTGCCATTATAGTTAGTATTATATAATCTCCGTAGTAGTTCTTCAAAAGGCGTCTGTGTTTTAAATTCGTCGATGAGAGCGTTCTTCAATCCTGTCCAGTTTTTAGATGTCGTCAATTGGGATACTCGTTGTGCTGCTCCAGTCATCTGCATTTCAATAGCTCCATATAGGACGCTGTGTTGTCGGACGTCTTTGGTAGGGTACAACTGTAGAACATAGTCGACTCGTCATACGAAGTCAACACTTCTGTGTTTTCATCGAAAATTGGGATTTGACGAATTTGTCCGAAAGCCTGCTTCAGATGAAGCTCAGATAGTTCCATTAGTGGTGGTGGTACCGCTGTTATTTTATTTTTTTTTTTTTCTTTGTTGTTCACAATCACTTTTGTTTAACCTGAGATTCAATTATCTTTTAATGGTTAAATTCTTTTATTGTAACTTATTTACTCACATAAGTTCTTCAGCGGATGTGTATATAACTTGTTTCACTTTATTGAAGTTCAACGTTTTATTATAAACTTTGGTTATCGCGAATCCTTTAGTTCTTTATGAGGTTGATCAATTTGCAAAACACTTTAACACATCCTACCGGCAGCGCCAATAACAATGTTCTATCAGGTTTATTTAAAAAAAAAAAAATACTTTATTAAACTGATTAGTTGAACATTCGAGTTAGAGAATATAACCTAGACTAATCATAAAGTGTGTTGGCGATGCTTAGCAAACCTCAGCTGTGATATTTTGGAGACAGAGTTTGCTCTTAAGTAAACCGAGATCTTTGGGATCGCTCTCTTGAGATTACGAACGTTTAGGGTGCTAAGCAACAGCTTGGATTTGTGCCGCGTCGACAGAATTGACCCTTAGTGAGCTAGCGGATGTTTAAGTTAACATTTGGATCGTGTGATCACTTGAAATGTTATTTTCACTGTTATTCTTATTGATATCTTATTACATGATAAGATAATGTGGCTGGGAATACATAAGTGGGTTTCGTATTATATAAGTTGGTATGTGTACTGCATATGTTACTATATATATATGTGTATGTACATATATGCTCAACTACTTTACATATGTGCCAAGAATTGAAAGCGTTGACCTTAATAGCACAACCAATGCAATTTGTGGCTGTTCAAGCTTTCAATTTTTAGCACAGTACCTGCTGGCGCGGACGTTGTACTTCCGACGCTACTTTCCTTGGCATTTCCAACGATGTCCAAAAAACTCCAACTGCTAGAATGTCCAAGAGCGAAAAGAGAGTCCAGCAACAATGATTTGCACGACCGGCGCGAATTTAATTGTATTAATTTAAACTTCTTCGCGTCACAAGCCGGACGAATAATATTGTTGCACTTGATAATTGTTCATGCATTTTGCACTTCAAAAAATTAAAAAAAAAACATGCAGGAAAGGCTATAGTCGAGATCCCGACCATATGATACCCGTTACTTACTTTAATATATTGAAAAGTATCTTAAAGAAAATACTTGTTTTGATCTTAAAACTTTAATTCGCCATAACTGTCGTTCTACATGTCCGATCTTAATGCGATTCAGTAGGATAATAGATAATGTTAATAGATAACGCTAATAATCACAAAAAACGTACTATCTTGAAAACTGTGGGTGTGGTGGTTTTTCGCGATTTGCGGAGGGGACGTGGATTAAATTTGAAACAAACTTGTTCTGCGTTAGGTATATATAAATCTGTGTGCCAAACTTGGTTACTCTATCTCTTATAGTCTCTGAGATCCTTTTGTTCATACGGACAGACGGACGGACGGACAGACACACATGGCTATATCGACTCGGCTGTTGATGTTGATCAAGAATATATATACTTTATAGGGTCGGAGATGCCTCCTTATCCCTGTTACATACATTCCAACGAACACAATATACCCTTATATTTATTTTTTATAAGTAACGGGTATAAAAAGCTAAAAAAAAAAAGCTTTACAAAAATCATAATTTTCTTAATTCAAAAATTGATGTCTATTAAACTACTGGCTTAAATCTAAAACTTTGTACTATTGAATTATAGATATATTCATTGACTTTCCGAAATAGTAAAGCTTTTGAAATCGGTTTTGTCATTCTCAAGTAATGATGACAAAAATGGGCGCACCTCTGAAAAAAAGCACGAGAAAAAAGCCAGATTTTTTAAAAATTCTAAAAAAAAAATTTCACCATAGAAAAAAAAATGGTTTTTCGTCGTTTTTGGCCCAAATCTATCCAAAAAAGTGGGTTTGGTTCGTGTAATTTTTTGGCTGTTGCCTAGTGTAATCGGTTTAAAATTGTCCACCCGGGGGCGCCATGAAAAATTAAATGCTTTTATTTAATTTATATTTAAAAACTCGAAAATTTGGTGGCTTTTAACTCGATTAGCGAAAGAAACAAAAGGCGGCGATTCGTGCAGATGGGCAAATCTTTCGCCCAAATCGCCAAAGAACGGATCCTTATAGGAGTCGTTGACCGAGGTGATTCGGGCGGGAGAATTCCCAGGAACCAGTGGAAGTGGGTGGAGACGGCACTGGCCATCCGCTGCTTCGAGATGCTGGAGCAGGAACCTGGGCCACCACCGGTCTACAAAGATGTTGGGTGGTACCAGGGAAGTGTAAAGGTAATAGCTTGCGACGATGAGAGGTCTGCAGAGCTCTACAGAGCGGCAGTCTCAAATATCGGCGAGGTATACCCAGGAGCCAAGTTGGAGGCTGTAAAGTGGAGCGACATTCCAGTCCGGCCAAGGGCCAGAATGTGGATTCCATCCACCATCAAGGAACCGGAGCGAATCGTGAAGATGCTTCAGCGTTGCAACCCGAGTCTCCCCACTCACGACTGGAAAGTTGTGAAGGTAGAGGAGATGAAGGGACTAACGAATCAGGTCGTGCTGATTCTAAACAAAGAATCGCTCTCCCCAATTGAGGCCGCTGGCAACGAGCTAAACTTCGGTTTCAGCTCGGTCTCCATCCGGTCTTACAAGTTGGATACCGCGGCCTGGATAGATTCTCCCGACATGCCAGTCGAGGAGGATATAACGGCAGAGCCAGAGGATCCGGAGCATAGCGACGCTGAACGCGGCTACACTTCCGATGCGTCCACCATAACGCGGGATCTTAAAGCAATGTGCCAACTGGGTGAAGGAGAGGCCACCTCTGATGTAGCGTCGGACGATGAGGACGCGAACGTGACAGTGGTGGAGGGACCATCTTCAGTAAAGCAGCCTCCGCTGCACTGCTACTCCGTCTGGCTGGAGACGGAGCCGACATAGTCCTAGTCCAGGAACCCTGGTTGATTGGTGGTAAGGTTTCTGGACTAGGAACACCAGACTACAAGTTAGTAGTTGCTGAAACACAAGGTAAAACCCGTACCTGCATTCTGGCCAGAAAACATTTGAGTATTTTCTTGCTTCATAATTTCAGCAATGAGGACAACACGGCAGCAAGCCTGGAACTCCAGTCAGCTCCGATAAGGTTGCTGTCCTGCTATATGGCCTATGACCAACCGGGCCCTCCTCCAGAAGAAGTCACGAGAAGTCTAATAAAAGACTGCGGGACGCGAGGTATCAACCTCATCATTGGATGCGATGCCAATGCACACCATACCCAGTGGGGCAGCACAGACATAAACACAAGGGGTGAGTCACTCCTAAACTACCTTCTCAACACTAACCTAGTTTTAGGCAACAAAGGTTGCGAACCTACTTTTATAATTAAGGGCAGGAAGGAGGTCATTGACCTTACCCTGGTATCTTATCCTCTATATGATCTCATCAGAGACTGGAAAGTGGCAGACGATCACTCCTTCTCTGATCATAGATACATTGAATTCTCCCTCAAATCGAGGCACTCTAAACCAGCCCCGTTTACCAACCCAAGAAAGACCAAATGGCCAATATTTATTGATTTCCTTAGAAAGGCTATCCCAGAGATAGCACCAGAAGGAATTCACTCTACAGAGCGACTAAGCCACCTAGTAAAAACCTTTACTGAGGCTTGCAACTCGGCTTTTAGGGCAGCATGTCCCATCAGCAGACCCAAAAGGGGTAAGCAACCACCATGGTGGAACCCCAACCTAAACGAACTCCGCAAGAGCTCGAGAAACCTTTTCAATCAAGCCAAGGCTGTCAGCACAGAAGAAACTTGGCTAAAATATAAACACGCCCTTTTAATATACAAAAAGGCGACTCGACAAGCCAAAAGAGATTCATGGAGAGATTTTTGCTCTGACATAGAATCGACACCGGATGCGGCCAGACTGAGGAAGATTTTATCGAAATCTGCCCCCACACTAGGGTACCTCAAAAAAGAGGATGACACCTGGACTACATCCAGCGAAGAATCGCTGGACGTACTCTTGAAAAAGCACTTTCCGGGCTGCAAAGCAACCAATCAAGGTAGACACCAAACCCCTACTGAGGTGCCTATCAGCCCCTCTCTTCTAAGCAGACGTAATATAACCTGGGCTATAAACAGCTTCAAACCGTACAAGTCACCTGGACCAGACGGCATTTTTCCTGCCCAATTACAACAAGCAGGGCACACTGCCATAAACTGGCTGCAATCTATCTTCACAGAAGTTTTAAAAACTGGCCATATCCCTGATACATGGCGAGTGTCAAAAATAGTCTTCATACCAAAAGCTGGTAAATCATCCCATACGGCAGCAAAGGATTTTAGACCAATCAGCCTGTCGTCATTTATGCTCAAAACCTTCGAGCGACTCCTGGCTCTACACCTAAGAGCAACCATTCCCCCCCATCTCATATCCAATTCTCAACACGCATATCGGAAAGGCAAATCGACAGAAACAGCTTTGCACTCCGTAGTCGCCACTATAGAAAAATCCCTTTCGCTCACTGAATACTCCCTCATAGCCTTCCTAGACATCGAGGGAGCTTTTAACAACGTCGTCCCGGAAGCTATCACTGGAGCACTGACAAACTTGGGGATTGAAAGCCGGCTAGTGGGACTCATCGACCAATTGCTCACAAGCAGGGTCATAACGTCCACACTTGGCTCTTCAACACTCACCAGGTTTGTCAGTAGAAGAACACCTCAAGGAGGGGTTCTATCTCCTCTCTTATGGAACCTAGCAGTCAACAGGCTGTTATGCGACATAGAGGGTGGAGGCTGCCAGGTTGTTGCCTACGCGGATGACGTAGCACTAATCTTCACGGGAAAATTCCCTCAAACACTATGCGACCTGATGTCAGTCAAGCTACAAAAACTGGTCACCTGGGCCGATGAGTGTGGCCTGGGAGTAAACCCAGCCAAAACGGAACTTGTACTTTTCTCTAAAAAATACAAAATCCCAACTCTAATACCCCCAAAAATAAAAGACTCCGTCCTCTCCTTCAGCGAAAGCGCCAGATACTTGGGTTTAATTCTGGACAGGAAGTTGGACTGGAAAATTAATACGCAAGATAGATGTAGAAAGGCAACAGTTGCACTCTACACTTGCAGGAAAGCGATCGGCCTGAAATGGAGCATGTCGCCATATATCATCCACTGGCTATACATAGCTATAGTCAGACCGATACTACTAGCAATATGGTGGCCTGCCTTAACAAAGCAGTCCATAAACAAACAGCTCAGCAATATTCAAAGGATGGCCGAAATCTGCATCACAGGTGCTCTCAACACAACACCTGGCGAAGCTCTAGACGCCATTCTTAACATACAGCCAATCAGGCAAGTTAACAAAAATATTGCCACCATGACAGCAATTCGACTGCGAGACTCTAACTCTTGGACAGAATGCTCAACAGGGCACTCCGCTATCCTTAAGGATAACCAAATAGTTCCTTCTAGAACGGACTACTGTATGCCAATTGAGCATATTGAAACTCCCTTTCAAACAACCATTCCGCACAGGGAGGAATGGTCATCACATACCCCAGGACAAAATGGGGCCATATCCTTCTACACAGATGGTTCAAAGTTGAACAATCAAGTGGGTGGAGGGGTATACTCTCAGGATCTAAATATACAGGTCTCTTTTAGGCTACCTGACCATTGCAGCGTCTTTCAAGCCGAAATCCTGGCTATAAATGAAGCCTTAAAACTCCTAAGAGAATCCCAAGTCAATTCGGGCCGTATTAACATATACAGTGACAGCCAAGCAGCTATCAAGTCCATAGAATCGACCACAACTAATTCCACCTCAGTTTCGAACTGCCGCAAATCTCTACATGAGATGGCTGAGCATTTCGACATTTCCCTAATATGGGTACCAGGGCATCAGGACATTACAGGAAACTGTATGGCTGATGAACTAGCCAGGAATGGTACAACAGTACACCTCCTTCCTGACAAGGAGGATACGCGTATGCCACTGGCGACCTGCAAGCTACTACTTCTAGCTCAATCCATAACAGTTAGTGAAAACCGATGGCGAAACACGCACCATTGTCGTGTCGCGAGGCAAACCTGGCCTCACCTGAATAAGGCTCGTTCTAGTACTCTATGTAAACTAAGTAGAACAGATTGTTCTGCAGTAGTAAGAGCACTGACAGGACATTGGCTGGTAGGTATCCACGCCACAAGGCTGAATGCCCCATACAATGACTTCTGCAGGAGCTGTAGAGACGAAGAAGAAATTGAATCACCTGAACATTTCTTCTGCTCCTGTCCCGCATTGAGTAATAGAAGACTCCACACCCTGGGAAAACCTTTTCTCTCCACTTTAGGTGAACTTGGCTCAATTACACCGCGCAAAATCGCTAAATTTATTCAGCTATCAAACTGGACGCCATACTGATTGACATGTCACCACAAAGGTAGAAAGGAAATCTAGATCCGCGGTACCACAATGGGCCCAACTGTGGCCTAAGTGAGTCGTTGAATCGACAGCCGCCCTAACCTAACCTAACCTAATGTCATGTCTAGCAAGAGTCATGAATATTCTGTCCGGTAGCTTTCTAGAAATTACATCTTTAATTGTATTATTCATAGCATTTGTATACAATATTGTATTAAAATGTATTCCTTCAAGCATTAATTTTTTTTCATATTATAAATGACTTATATTCTAGGTCTTCAACAAACTTACGCATACTGCCATTATAGTTAGTATTATATAATCTCCGTAGTAGTTCTTCAAAAGGCGTCTGTGTTTTAAATTCGTCGATGAGAGCGTTCTTCAATCCTGTCCAGTTTTTAGATGCCGTCAATTGGGATACTCGTTGTGCTGCTCCAGTCATCTGCATTTCAATAGCTCCATATAGGACGCTGTGTTGTCGGACGTCTTTGGTGGGGTACAACTGTAGAACATAGTCGACTCGTCATACGAAGTCAACTCTTCTGTGTTTTCATCGAAAATTGGGATTTGACGAATTTGTCCGAAAGCCTGCTTCAGATGAAGCTCAGATAGTTCCATTAGTGGTGGTGGTACCGCTGTTATTTTATTTTTTTTTTTTTCTTTTTTGTTCACAATCACTTTTGTTTAACCTGAGATTCAATTATCTTTTAATGGTTAAATTCTTTTATTGTAACTTATTTACGCACATAAGTTCTTCAGCGGATGTGTATATAACTTGTATCACTTTATTGAAGTTCAACGTTTTATTATAAACTTTGGTTATCGCGAATCCTTTAGCTGTTTATGAGGTTGATCAATTTGCAAAACACTTTAACACATCCTACCGGCAGCGCCAATAACAATGTTCTATCAGGTTTATTTAATAAAAAATAAAAATACTTTATTAAACTGAATAGTTGAACATTCGAGTTAGAGAATATAACCTAGACTAATCATAAAGTGTGTTGGCGACGCTTAGCAAACCTCAGCTGTGATATTTTGGAGACAGAGTTTGCTCTTAAGTAAACCGAGATCTTTGGGATCGCTCTCTTGAGATGACGAACGTTTAGGGTGCTAAGCAACAGCTTGGAATTGTGCCGCGTCGACAGAATTGAGCCTTAGTGAGCTAGCGGATGTTTAAGTTAACATTTGGATCGTGTGATCACTTGAAATGTTATTTTCACTGTTATTCTTATTGATATCTTATTACATGATAAGATAATGTGGCTGGGAATACATAAGTGGGTTTCGTATTATATAAGTTGGTATGTGTACTGCATATGTTACTATATATATATGTGTATGTACATATATGCTCAACTACTTTACATATGTGCCAAGAATTGAAAGCGTTGACCTTAATAGCACAACCAATGCAATTTGTGGCTGTTCAAGCTTTCAATTTTTAGCACAGTACCTGCTGGCGCGGACGTTGTACTTCCGACGCTACTTTCCTTGGCATTTCCAACGATGTCCAAAAAACTCCAACTGCTAGAATGTCCAAGAGCGAAAAGAGAGTCCAGCAACAATGATTTGCACGACCGGCGCGAATTTAATTATATTAATTTAAACTTCTTCGCGTCACAAGCCGGACGAATAATATTGTTGCACTTGATAATTGTTCATGCATTTTGCACTTCAAAAAATTTAAAAAAAAAACATGCGGGAAAGGCTATAGTCGAGATCCCGACCATATGATACCCGTTACTTACTTTAATATATTGAAAAGTACTTTAAAGAAAATACTTGTTTTGATCTTAAAACTTTAATTCGCCATAACTGTCGTTCTACATGTCCGATCTTAATGCGATTCAGTAGGATAATAGATAATGCTAATAGATAACGTTAATAATCACAAAAAACGTACTATCTTGAAAACTGTGGGTGTAGTGGTTTTTCGCGATTTGCGGAGGGGGCGTGGATTAAATTTGAAACAAACTTGTTCTGCGTTAGGTATATATAAATCTGTGTGCCAAACTTGGTTACTCTATCTCTTGTAGTCTCTGAGATTTCTTTGTTCAGACGGTTTTTCGCTATTTGCGGGGGCGGATGGGGGCGTGGCTTGAATTTGAAATAAACTTGACCTGCTCCAAGTCTATCTCTTATGGTCTCTGAGATCTAGGCGCTCACACGGACAGACAGGCGGACAGACGGACAGACACACATGGCTATATCGACTCGGCTATTGATGCTGATCAAGAATATATATACTTTATGGGGTCGGAGATGCCTCCTTCTGCCTGTTACGCACATTCCAACGAACACAATATACTCTTATACTTATTTTTTTATAAATACGCGCTTTGAATAGAATAACACTAGGCAACAAATTTGAACTTTTTAGCTATCACTCGAACCAAACCCACTTTTTTGGATAGATTTGGGGCCAAAAGCGACCAAAAACATTTTTTTTTTTCTATGGTGAAATATTTTTTTTAGAATTTTTTAAAATTTGGCTTTTTTTTCGTACTTTTTTTCAGAGGTGCGCCGACTTATGTCATCATTACTTGAGAATGACAAAACCGATTTTCAAAAGCTTTACTATTTCTGAAAGTCAATGAATATATCTAAAATTCATTAATACAAAGTTTTAGATTTAAGCCAGGAGTTAAAGGGACATTAATTTTTTAATTAAGAAAATGATGATTTTTTAAAGCTTTTTTTTTTTTTAGCTTTTTTTACTTTAAAATTCGAGGAAAAGTCAAAAAATATTTATTACATTTTGTCTTTTATTTTATTTGCATAGCTGCATTAATTACGCGTTAAGATATGTCTTATCAAAATCTGTGGAGAGACAACGATATAATATTTTTTTGTGTGTAGGCATGTTTTTGTCGACTTTGCTGACTTCCTTGTAGAGCGGCATGACCTTTAGTATGAAAATTTTTTGTGATTTTTAAGATATCTTCACCAATCTCACACAATATCAAATTGTCGTTATTTAACACATTTTGACCATATTTGGTTAAAATCGGTGTACTATATCATATAGCTGCCATAGGTAGCTGGTAGGGATACATACCACATTACTAAATACATAACCAGCGAGATTGGATGATATATCTTAAAAAACAAATAAAAAATTTCATACTAAACCTTGATTTTCGAACGATCGTTCCTATGGCAGCTATATGATATACTATACCGATTTAAACCAAAATCAAAATGTGTAAAATAACAACAAATTGATATTGTGTGAGATTGGTGAAGATACCTCAAAAATCACAAAAAATTTTCATACTACAGGTTATGCCACTCTACAAGGAAGTCAAAACAGTCGACAAAAACATGCCTAGACACAAAAATTTATTATATCGCCGTTTCTCCACAGATTTTGATTAATCATATCTTAAACGACGCCTAATTAATGCAGCTATGTAAATAAAATAGAAGACAAAATGTCATACATTTTTTTCGACTTTTCCTCAAATTTTAAAGTAAAAAAAGCTAAAAAAAAAAAAATCTTTACAAAAATCATTATTTTCTTAATTCAAAAATTGATGTCTCTTAAACTACTGGCTTAAATCTAAAACTTTGTATTATTGAATTATAGATATATTCATTGACTTTCCGAAATAGTAAAGCTTTTGAAATCGGTTTTGTCATTCTCGAGTAATGATGACAAAAGTGGGCGCACCTCTGAAAAAAAGCACGAGAAAAAAGCCAGATTTTTTAAAAATTCTAAAAAAAAAATTTCACCATAGAAAAAAAAATGGTTTTTCGTCGTTTTTGGCCCAAATCTATCCAAAAAAGTGGGTTTGGTTCGTGTAATTTTTTGGCTGTTGCCTAGTGTAATCGGTTTAAAATTGTCCACCCGGGGGCGCCATGAAAAATTAAATGCTTTTATTTAATTTATATTTAAAAACTCGAAAATTTGGTGGCTTTTAACTCGATTAGCGAAAGAAACAAAAGGCGGCGATTCGTGCTTTGTGAGTTTAATTCGACAACTGAAAACTTCAATGTTCTTAAGCCTAGCTCTAACTTATGGTGGCGAAGCGAGGCGAATTCTCTCTGAAAGCGACCAACGAAAGCTTTATTATTCTCTCGCTCCGCCCTAAACATAAATTACACTAGACTTCATAGTATGCGCCAAAAAATAAAAACAACGCGCTGAACTGCGCCAACAGATGGAACGAACTAAATAGATGTAAAGGAGCTTTGTGGGGAAAGGATCGTTAAATTCTTTCGACCAACGTTTAATGAAACCAAGTACTCCTTTGGCATCATTAGCTATAGTGGAGATGTGCAAATTAAAGCAAAATTTGCAGTCAAATAAAACTCCAAGATCCTTTAAACTTTTTATACATTACAATAGGATATTGTCAATCGTATAAGAACCTAAGTAGGGTCTAGAACGACTAAATGACATAAACATACACTTTGAACAATTGATATGCAACTTATTGGCCGAGCACCATAATTGCATATTGTTCAAATCGACTTGCAGTCGATTGTGAAACAGGTAATCCGTGTATGAAAAAATAAGCTTAACATCATCTGCATACATTAAAATATAAGAATGGGACAGAATAGTGGGTAGATCGTTAATGAACAGTGTAAAAAATAAAGGTCCCAAGTGACTACCTTGAGGTACACCAGAAATTACACGAACCGAACTCGAAATGGTTGACCTAAGAAGCACTTTTTGGGTCCTACCTTTTAAGTAAGTGGAAACCCAACGTATAAAGACGGGAGGGAAACCTATGCAGTTAAGTTTGTAAAGTAAGAGGTCATGGTTCACAGAGTCAAAGGCTTTACTAAAGTCAGTGTAAATGACATCAGTTTGCTTTTTCTCTGAAAATGCATCATTTACCAGGGAGGTAAATTCAAGCAAGTTGGTTGTAGTAGATCGACCCTTAATAAAGCCGTGTTGTGTAGGGGAAATTAACTATTTACAGAGATGCTGCAAAGAAGAAACAAGGATTTTTTTAAATAATTTAGGAATGACTGATAGCTTTGCAATGCCTCTGTAGTTAGAAATATCAGACTTACCGCCTTTTTTGTGGAGGGGAATGATATAAGATTCTTTCCAAAGATATGGAAAGATTGAAGTTTCAAGGGATAGATTAAAGCAAGCATAGTGTTAGATTGAAAAATATAATAAGGATAGGATGAGTTGGAAGTGGAGATTGGCGACTAGGTGGATTGAAAAAAGTTAGCAAATAGTTTAGCGGCTGCAGAGTCGTTGCCAGCAATATCTGTCCCACGAAAAAAAAAGGAAGGTAAACTGGAGGATTTACGCTGCAAGTTAACAAATTTATATGAGTCGGCGAAAACCCTCGACAGAGCCCTCCACGAGGGTGCCGACTGGTAATAACACTCCACTGGTTCCTCTAGGAACTGGTGTTAGCTAAGACATTTGTCGAAGACATGTGTAATGGCTCCTCAATAGACTTAACGCATGCCTGAAGCTTCTGTCATGGTCTTGAGGTAACAAGGGCTGGAATAAGGTGTCAAGCGACCCGTGCCGATAGTCAGCCTGGCTGGGGGCCCTTACCAAAAATAGACCAGTCGTAAACGGAGCGGCCGGATACCTGGCGCCCTCCGGTCGTGATAGCCTTATCTGCATAGTGCGGATCTCTGTGCAGGCGGACCACCCTTTCTCCGCAACTCGTGGGAATCAAAACATGAACTCAATAAACAATAAAAACACTAACATAAACAATAACCAAAACATACAAAATAAAAAACCACAAAAAAACAAAAACATTAACGACGACGGAATCGCAGGTTCTTCGTCTTCGGCAGCGGCAGGGGCTTCAGAGCCTGGCCAAAGCCTAACACAGACGCCGGAGATGGTTACCATGCCAGCCGGTGGACCTTGCGAAGCTGGTCCAAGCAAACCCGTTTTCCACCCGGTCTTGGGGTAGATTGAGTGATTCCACCATCTCCTGTTACCAAGGAGGCACAGCAGAGCACTAGTGCGGCAGTGCCACCTTCAGGTGCAGGTGTGATGGGGAAACCTCCAACAGCCAGCGTCCCAAGGAAGTTCTCATATGCTGAGAAAAAAAGTGCTGGCAACATCCCTCAGCGTCAAAACGCGGGAGCAGAGGCAAGTCCTTCAGCGGAGTGGCTGGAGAAGGTGGCATGGGCCAAGAGTGTTCTTCCCGCCTACAGCGAGCAGGCACCTAGGGCGCAAGCACAGGTTAAGGCCAAGAGACAACGATCTCAGGAGACTCCTGGCCCATCTGCCAAGAAGTCGAGGGTTCAGGTGGGCAAATCCTTCGCCCAAATCGCCAAGGAAAGGATCCTCATTCGGGTCGTTGACCGAGGTGATTCGGGCGGGAGAATTCCCAGGAACCAGTGGAAGTGGGTGGAGCAGGAACCTGGACCACCACCGGTATGCAAAGATGTCGGATGGTACCAGGGAAGTGTAAAGGTAATAGCTTGCGACGATGAGAGATCTGCAGAGCTCTACAGAGCGGCAGTCTCAAATATCGGCGAGGTATATCCAGGAGCCAAATTGGAGGCTGTTAAATGGGGCGATATTCCAGTCCGGCCCAGGGTCAGATTGTGTATTCCATCCTCCATTAAGGAACCGGAGAGAATCGTAAAGATGCTCCAACGTTGCAACCCGAGTCTCCCCACTCACGACTGGAAAGTTGTGAAGGTAGAGGAGATGAAGGGACCAACGAATCAGGTCGTGCTGATTCTAAACAAAGAATCGCTCGCCCCAATTGAGGCCGTTGGCAACGAGCTAAACTTCGGTTTCAGCTCGGTCTCCATCCGGGTTTACAAGTTGGATACCGCGGCCGGGATAGATTCTCCCGACATGCCAGTCGAGGAGGATATAACGGCAGAGCCAGAGGATCCGGAGCATAGCGACGCTGAACGCGGCTACACTTCCGATGCGTCCACCATAACGCGGGATCTTAAAGCAATGTGCCAACTGGGTGAAGGAGAGGCCACCTCTGATGTAGCGTCGGACGATGAGGACGCGAACGTGACAGTGGTGGAGGGACCATCTTCAGATGTCTGTAAAGATTCTGCAGATAAACCTCCACCACTGTAAAGCAGCCTCCGCTGCACTGCTACTCCGTCTGACTGGAGACGGAGCCGACATAGTCCTAGTCCAGGAACCCTGGTTGATTGGTGGTAAGGTTTCTGGACTAGGAACACCAGACTACAAGCTAGTAGTTGCTGAAACACAAGGTAAAACCCGTACCTGCATTCTGGCCAGAAAACATTTGAGTATTTTCTTGCTTCATAATTTCAGCAATGAGGACAACACGGCAGCAAGCTACTACCTTCTCAACACTAACACTTTTAGGCAACAAAGGTTGCGAACCTACTTTTATAATTAAGGGCAGGAAGGAGGTCATTGACCTTACCCTGGTATCTTATCCTCTATATGATCTCATCAGAGACTGGAAAGTGGCAGACGATCACTCCTTCTCTGATCATAGATACATTGAATTCTCCCTCAAATCGAGGCACTCTAAACCAGCCCCGTTTACCAACCCAAGAAAGACCAAATGGCCAATATTTATTGATTTCCTTAGAAAGGCTATCCCAGAGATAGCACCAGAAGGAATTCACTCTACAGAGCGACTAAGCCACCTAGTAAAAACCTTTACTGAGGCTTGCAACTCGGCTTTTAGGGCAGCATGTCCCATCAGCAGACCCAAAAGGGGTAAGCAACCACCATGGTGGAACCCCAACCTAAACGAACTCCGCAAGAGCTCGAGAAACCTTTTCAATCAAGCCAAGGCTGTCAGGCACAGAAGAAACTTGGCTAAAATATAAACACGCCCTTTTAATATACAAAAAGGCGACTCGACAAGCCAAAAGAGATTCATGGAGAGATTTTTGCTCTGACATAGAATCGACACCGGATGCGGCCAGACTGAGGAAGATTTTATCGAAATCTGCCCCCACACTAGGGTACCTCAAAAAAGAGGATGACACCTGGACTACATCCAGCGAAGAATCGCTGGACGTACTCTTGAAAAAGCACTTTCCGGGCTGCAAAGCAACCAATCAAGGTAGACACCAAACCCCTACTGAGGTGCACATCAGCCCCTCTCTTCTAAGCAGACGTAATATAACCTGGGCTATAAACAGCTTCAAACCGTACAAGTCACCTGGACCAGATGGCATTTTTCCTGCCCAACTACAACAAGCAGGGCACACTGCCATAAACTGGCTGCAATCTATCTTCACAGAAGTTTTAAAAACTGGCCATATCCCTGATACATGGCGAGTGTCAAAAATAGTCTTCATACCAAAAGCTGGTAAATCATCCCATACGGCAGCAAAGGATTTTAGACCAATCAGCCTGTCGTCATTTATGCTCAAAACCTTCGAGCGACTCCTGGCTCTACACCTAAGAGCAACCATTCCCCCTCATCTCATATCCAATTCTCAACACGCATATCGGAAAGGCAAATCGACAGAAACAGCTTTGCACTCCGTAGTCGCCACTATAGAAAAATCCCTTTCGCTCACTGAATACTCCCTCATAGCCTTCCTAGACATCGAGGGAGCTTTTAACAACGTCGTCCCGGAAGCTATCACTGGAGCACTGACAAACTTGGGGATTGAAAGCCGGCTAGTGGGACTCATCGACCAATTGCTCACAAGCAGGGTCATAACGTCCACACTTGGCTCTTCAACACTCACCAGGTTTGTCAGTAGGAGAACACCTCAAGGAGGGGTTCTATCTCCTCTCTTATGGAACCTAGCAGTCAACAGGCTGTTATGCGACATAGAGGGTGGAGGCTGCCAGGTTGTTGCCTACGCGGATGACGTAGCACTAATCTTCACGGGAAAATTCCCTCAAACACTATGCGACCTGATGTCAGTCAAGCTACAAAAACTGGTCACCTGGGCCGATGAGTGTGGCCTGGGAGTAAACCCAGCCAAAACGGAACTTGTACTTTTCTCTAAAAAATACAAAATCCCAACTCTAATACCCCCAAAAATAAAAGACTCCGTCCTCTCCTTCAGCGAAAGCGCCAGATACTTGGGTTTAATTCTGGACAGGAAGTTGGACTGGAAAATTAATACGCAAGATAGATGTAGAAAGGCAACAGTTGCACTCTACACTTGCAGGAAAGCGATCGGCCTGAAATGGAGCATGTCGCCATATATCATCCACTGGCTATACATAGCTATAGTCAGACCGATACTACTATATGGTATAGCAATATGGTGGCCTGCCTTAACAAAGCAGTCCATAAACAAACAGCTCAGCAATATTCAAAGGATGGCCGTAATCTGCATCACAGGTGCTCTCAACACAACACCTGGCGAAGCTCTAGACGCCATTCTTAACATACAGCCAATCAGGCAAGTTAGCAAAAATATTGCCACCATGACAGCAATTCGACTGAGAGACTCTAACTCTTGGACAGAATGCTCAACAGGGCACTCCGCTATCCTTTAGGATAACCAAATAGTTCCTTCTAGAACGGACTACTGTATGCCAATTGAGCATATTGAAACTCCCTTTCAAACAACCATTCCGCACAGGGAGGAATGGTCATCACATACCCCAGGACAAAATGGGGCCATATCCTTCTACACAGATGGTTCAAAGTTGAACAATCAAGTGGGTGGAGGGGTATACTCTCAGGATCTAAATATACAGGTCTCTTTTAGGCTACCTGACCATTGCAGAGTCTTTCAAGCCGAAATCCTGGCTATAAATGAAGCCTTAAAACTCCTAAGAGAATCCCAAGTCAATTCGGGCCGTATTAACATATACAGTGACAGCCAAGCAGCTATCAAGTCCATAGAATCGACCACAACTAATTCCACCTCAGTTTCGAACTGCCGCAAATCTCTACATGAGATGGCTGAGCATTTCGACATTTCCCTAATATGGATACCAGGGCATCAGGACATTACAGGAAACTGTAAAGCTGATGAACTAACCAGGAATGGTACAACAGTACACCTCCTTCCTGACAAGGAGGATACGCGTATGCCACTGGCGACCTGCAAGCTACTACTTCTAGCTCAATCCATAACAGTTAGTGAAAACCGATGGCGAAACACGCACCATTGTCGTGTCGCGAGGCAAACCTGGCCTCACCTGAATAAGGCTCGTTCTAGTACTCTATGTAAACTAAGTAGAACAGATTGTTCTGCAGTAGTAAGAGCACTGACAGGACATTGGCTGGTAGGTATCCACGCCACAAGGCTGAATGCCCCATACAATGACTTCTGCAGGAGCTGTAGAGACGAAGAAGAAATTGAATCACCTGAACATTTCTTCTGCTCCTGTCCCGCATTGAGTAATAGAAGACTCCACACCCTGGGAAAACCTTTTCTCTCCTCTTAGGTGAACTTGCCTCAATTACACCGCGCAAAATCGCTAAATTTATTCAGCTATCAAACTGGACGCCATACTGATTGACATGTCACCACAAAGGTAGAAAGGAAATCTAGATCCGCGGTACCACAATGGGCCCAACTGTGGCCTAAGTGAGTCGTTGAATCGACAGCCGCCCTAACCTAACCTAACCTAATGTCATGTCTAGCAAGAGTCATGAATATTCTGTCCGGTAGCTTTCTAGAAATTACATCTTTAATTGTATTATTCATAGCATTTGTATACAATATTGTATTAAAATGTATTTCTTCAAGCATTAATTTTTTTTCATATTATAAATGACTTATATTCTAGGTCTTCAACAAACTTACGCATACTGCCATTATAGTTAGTATTATATAATCTCCGTAGTAGTTCTTCAAAAGGCGTCTGTGTTTTAAATTCGTCGATGAGAGCGTTCTTCAATCCTGTCCAGTTTTTAGATGCCGTCAATTGGGATACTCGTTGTGCTGCTCCAGTCATCTGCATTTCAATAGCTCCATATAGGACGCTGTGTTGTCGGACGTCTTTGGTAGGGTACAACTGTAGAACATAGTCGACTCGTCATACGAAGTCAACTCTTCTGTGTTTTCATCGAAAATTGGGATTTGACGAATTTGTCCGAAAGCCTGCTTCAGATGAAGCTCAGATAGTTCCATTAGTGGTGGTGGTACCGCTGTTATTTTATTTTTTTTTTTTTCTTTGTTGTTCACAATCACTTTTGTTTAACCTGAGATTCAATTATCTTTTAATGGTTAAATTCTTTTATTGTTACTTATTTACGCACATAAGTTCTTCAGCGGATGTGTATATAACTTGTATCACTTTATTGAAGTTCAACGTTTTATTATAAACTTTGGTTATCGCGAATCCTTTAGCTGTTTATGAGGTTGATCAATTTGCAAAACACTTTAACACATCCTACCGGCAGCGCCAATAACAATGTTCTATCAGGTTTATTTAAAAAAAAATAAAAATACTTTATTAAACTGAATAGTTGAACATTCGAGTTAGAGAATATAACCTAGACTAATCATAAAGTGTGTTGGCGACGCTTAGCAAACCTCAGCTTTGATATTTTGGAGACAGAGTTTGCTCTTAAGTAAACCGAGATCTTTGGGATCGCTCTCTTGAGATGACGAACGTTTAGGGTGCTAAGCAACAGCTTGGAATTGTGCCGCGTCGACAGAATTGAGCCTTAGTGAGCTAGCGGATGTTTAAGTTAACATTTGGATCGTGTGATCACTTGAAATGTTATTTTCACTGTTATTCTTATTGATATCTTATTACATGATAAGATAATGTGGCTGGGAATACATAAGTGGGTTTCGTATTATATAAGTTGGTATGTGTACTTCATATGTTACTATATATATATATGTATGTACATATATGCTCAACTACTTTACATATGTGCAAAGAATTGAAAGCGTTGACCTTAATAGCACAACCAATGCAATTTGTGGCTGTTCAAGCTTTCAATTTTTAGCACAGTACCTGCTGGCGCGGACGTTGTACTTCCGACGCTACTTTCCTTGGCATTTCCAACGATGTCCAAAAAACTCCAACTGCTAGAATGTCCAAGAGCGAAAAGAGAGTCCAGCAACAATGATTTGCACGACCGGCGCGAATTTAATTATATTAATTTAAACTTCTTCGCGTCACAAGCCGGACGAATAATATTGTTGCACTTGATAATTGTTCATGCATTTTGCACTTCAAAAAATTAAAAAAAAAACATGCAGGAAAGGCTATAGTCGAGATCCCGACCATATGATACCCGTTACTTACTTTAATATATTGAAAAGTACCTTAAAGAAAATACTTGTTTTGATCTTAAAACTTTAATTCGCCATAACTGTCGTTCTACATGTCCGATCTTAATGCGATTCAGTAGGATAATAGATAATGCTAATAGATAACGTTAATAATCACAAAAAACGTACTATCTTGAAAACTGTGGGTGTGGTGGTTTTTCGCGATTTGCGGAGGGGGCGTGGATTAAATTTGAAACAAACTTGTTCTGCGTTAGGTATATATAAATCTGTGTGCCAAACTTGGTTACTCTATCTCTTTTAGTCTCTGAGATTTCTTTGTTCAGACGGTTTTTCGCTATTTGCGGGGGCGGAGGGGGGCGTGGCTTGAATTTGAAATAAACTTGACCTGCTCCAAGTCTATCTCTTATGGTCTCTGAGATCTAGGCGCTCACACGGACAGACAGGCGGACAGACACACATGGCTATATCGACTCGGCTATTGATGCTGATCAAGAATATATATACTTTATGGGGTCGGAGATGCCTCCTTCTGCCTGTTACGCACATTCCAACGAACACAATATACTCTTATACTTTTTATACCCGTTACTTATAAAAAATAAGTATAAGGGTATATTGTGTTCGTTGGAATGTATGTAACAGGCAGAAGGAGGCATCTCCGACCACATAAAGTATATATATTCTTGATCAGTATCAACAGCCGAGTCGATATAGCCATGTGTGTCTGTCCGTCTGTCCGTCTGTCTGTCTGTCTGTCCGTGTGAGCGCCTAGATCTCAGAGACCATAAGAGATAGAGTAACCAAACTTTCACACGCAGATCACAAAGGCGTTGGAGCAGGTCAAGTTTGCTTCAAATTTAAGCCACGCCCCATTCCGCCCCCGCAAAAAGCGAAAAACCGTCTGAACAAAGAAATCTCAGGGACTAAAAGAGATAGAGTAACCAAATTTGTCACACAGATTTCTATATACCTCACGCAGATCAAGTTTGTTTCAAATTTAAGCCACGCCCCCCTCCGCCCCCGCAAATCGCGAAAAACCACCACACCCACAGTTTTTGAGATAATACGTTTTTTGTGATTATTAGCGTTATCTATTAGCGTTATCTATCATCCCACTGAATCGCATTAAGATCGGACATGTAGATCGACAGTTATGGCGAATTAAAGTTTTCAGAGCAAAACAAGAATTTTCTTTAAAGTACTTTTCAATGTATTAAAGTAAGTAACGGGTATCATATGGTCGGGATCTCGACTATAGCCTTTCCCGCTTGTTTTTTATAAATACGCGCTTTGAATAGAATAACACTAGGCAACAAATTTGAACTTTTTAGCTATCACTCGAACCAAACCCACTTTTTTGGATAGATTTGGGGCCAAAAGCGACCAAAAACATTTTTTTTTTTCTATGGTGAAATATTTTTTTTAGAATTTTTTAAAATTTGGCTTTTTTTTCGTACTTTTTTTCAGAGGTGCGCCGACTTATGTCATCATTACTTGAGAATGACAAAACCGATTTTCAAAAGCTTTACTATTTCTGAAAGTCAATGAATATATCTAAAATTCATTAATACAAAGTTTTAGATTTAAGCCAGGAGTTAAAGGGACATTAATTTTTTAATTAAGAAAATGATGATTTTTTAAAGCTTTTTTTTTTTTTAGCTTTTTTTACTTTAAAATTCGAGGAAAAGTCAAAAAATATTTATTACATTTTGTCTTTTATTTTATTTGCATAGCTGCATTAATTACGCGTTAAGATATGTCTTATCAAAATCTGTGGAGAGACAACGATATAATATTTTTTTGTGTGTAGGCATGTTTTTGTCGACTTTGCTGACTTCCTTGTAGAGCGGCATGACCTTTAGTATGAAAATTTTTTGTGATTTTTAAGATATCTTCACCAATCTCACACAATATCAAATTGTCGTTATTTAACACATTTTGACCATATTTGGTTAAAATCGGTGTACTATATCATATAGCTGCCATAGGTAGCTGGTAGGGATACATACCACATTACTAAATACATAACCAGCGAGATTGGATGATATATCTTAAAAAACAAATAAAAAATTTCATACTAAACCTTGATTTTCGAACGATCGTTCCTATGGCAGCTATATGATATACTACACCGATTTAAACCAAATTTGGTCAAAATGTGTAAAATAACAACAAATTGATATTGTGTGAGATTGGTGAAGATACCTCAAAAATCACAAAAAATTTTCATACTACAGGTTATGCCACTCTACAAGGAAGTCAAAACAGTCGACAAAAACATGCCTAGACACAAAAATTTATTATATCGCCGTTTCTCCACAGATTTTGATTAATCATATCTTAAACGACGCCTAATTAATGCAGCTATGTAAATAAAATAGAAGACAAAATGTCATACATTTTTTTCGACTTTTCCTCAAATTTTAAAGTAAAAAAAGCTAAAAAAAAAAAGCTTTACAAAAATCATAATTTTCTTAATTCAAAAATTGATGTCTCTTAAACTACTGGCTTAAATCTAAAACTTTGTATTATTGAATTATAGATATATTCATTGACTTTCCGAAATAGTAAAGCTTTTGAAATCGGTTTTGTCATTCTCAAGTAATGATGACAAAAGTGGGCGCACCTCTGAAAAAAAGCACGAGAAAAAAGCCAGATTTTTTAAAAATTCTAAAAAAAACATTTCACCATAGAAAAAAAAAATGGTTTTTCGTCGTTTTTGGCCCAAATCTATCCAAAAAAGTGGGTTTGGTTCGTGTAATTTTTTGGCTGTTGCCTAGTGTAATCGGTTTAAAATTGTCCACCCGGGGGCGCCATGAAAAATTAAATGCTTTTATTTAATTTATATTTAAAAACTCGAAAATTTGGTGGCTTTTAACTCGATTAGCGAAAGAAACAAAAGGCGGCGATTCGTGCTTTGTGAGTTTAATTCGACAACTGAAAACTTCAATGTTCTTAAGCCTAGCTCTAACTTATGGTGGCGAAGCGAGGCGAATTCTCTCTGAAAGCGACCAACGAAAGCTTTATTATTCTCTCGCTCCGCCCTAAACATAAATTACACTAGACTTCATAGTATGCGCCAAAAAATAAAAACAACGCGCTGAACTGCGCCAACAGATGGAACGAACTAAATAGATGTAAAGGAGCTTTGTGGGGAAAGGATCGTTAAATTCTTTCGACCAACGTTTAATGAAACCAAGTACTCCTTTGGCATCATTAGCTATAGTGGAGATGTGCAAATTAAAGCAAAATTTGCAGTCAAATAAAACTCCAAGATCCTTTAAAGTTTTTATACATTACAATAGGATATTGTCAATCGTATAAGAACCTAAGTAGGGTCTAGAACGACTAAATGACATAAACATGAAAATGCATCATTTACCAGGGAGGTAAATTCAAGCAAGTTGGTTGTAGTAGATCGACCCTTAATAAAGCCGTGTTGTGTAGGGGAAATTAACTATTTACAGAGATGCTGCAAAGAAGAAACAAGGATTTTTTTAAATAATTTAGGAATGACTGATAGCTTTGCAATGCCTCTGTAGTTAGAAATATCAGACTTACCGCCTTTTTTGTGGAGGGGAATGATATAAGATTCTTTCCAAAGATATGGAAAGATTGAAGTTTCAAGGGATAGATTAAAGCAAGCATAGTGTTAGATTGAAAAATATAATAAGGATAGGATGAGTTGGAAGTGGAGATTGGAGACTAGGTGGATTGAAAAAAGTTAGCAAATAGTTTAGCGGCTGCAGAGTCGTTGCCAGCAATATCTGTCCCACGAAAAAAAGAGGAAGGTAAACTGGAGGATTTACGCTGCAAGTTAACAAATTTATATGAGTCGGCGAAAACCCTCGACAGAGCCCTCCACGAGGGTGCCGACTGGTAATAACACTCCACTGGTTCCTCTAGGAACTGGTGTTAGCTAAGACATTTGTCGAAGACATGTGTAATGGCTCCTCAATAGACTTAACGCATGCCTGAAGCTTCTGTCATGGTCTTGAGGTAACAAGGGCTGGACTAAGGTGTCAAGCGACCCGTGCCGATAGTCAGCCTGGCTGGGGGCCCTTACCAAAAATAGACCAGTCGTAAACGGAGCGGCCGGATACCTGGCGCCCTCCGGTCGTGATAGCCTTATCTGCATAGTGCGGATCTCTGTGCAGGCGGACCACCCTTTCTCCGCAACTCGTGGGAATCAAAACATGAACTCAATAAACAATAAAAACACTAACATAAACAATAACCAAAACATACAAAATAAAAAACCACAAAAAAACAAAAACAATAACGACGACGGAATCGCAGGTTCTTCGTCTTCGGCAGCGGCAGGGGCTTCAGAGCCTGGCCAAAGCCTAACACAGACGCCGGAGATGGTTACCATGCCAGCCGGTGGACCTTGCGAAGCTGGTCCAAGCAAACCCGTTTTCCACCCGGTCTTGGGGTAGATTGAGTGATTCCACCATCTCCTGTTACCAAGGAGGCACAGCAGAGCACTAGTGCGGCAGTGCCACCTTCAGGTGCAGGTGTGATGGGGAAACCTCCAACAGCCAGCGTCCCAAGGAAGTTCTCATATGCTGAGAAAAGAAGTGCTGGCAACATCCCTCAGCGTCAAAACGCGGGAGCAGAGGCAAGTCCTTCAGCGGAGTGGCTGGAGAAGGTGGCATGGGCCAAGAGTGTTCTTCCCGCCTACAGCGAGCAGGCACCTAGGGCGCAAGCACAGGTTAAGGCCAAGAGACAACGATCTCAGGAGACTCCTGGCCCATCTGCCAAGAAGTCGATGGTTCAGGTGGGCAAATCCTTCGCCCAAATCGCCAAGGAAAGGATCCTCATTCGGGTCGTTGACCGAGGTGATTCGGGCGGGAGAATTCCCAGGAACCAGTGGAAGTGGGTGGAGACGGCACTGGCCATCCGCTGCTTCGAGATGCTGGAGCAGGAACCTGGACCACCACCGGTATGCAAAGATGTCGGATGGTACCAGGGAAGTGTAAAGGTAATAGCTTGCGACGATGAGAGATCTGCAGAGCTCTACAGAGCGGCAGTCTCAAATATCGGCGAGGTATATCCAAATTGGAGGCTGTTAAGCGAGATAAACTTCGGTTTCAGCTGTTTCTGTTTCCATTCGGGTAAACAGATCGGATACCGCGGCCGGTATAGATCCTTCCGACACGCCAGTCGAGGAGGACATAACGGCAAAGCCAGAGGATCCGGAGCATAGCTATGTTGAACGCGGCTATACATCCAATGCGTCTACAATAACGCGGGACCTCAAGGCACTGTGCCAAATGGGTGAAGGAGAAGCCACCTCTGATGTAGCGTGCGACGACGAGGACGCGAATGTGACAGTGGTGGAGGGTAAGTCTTCAGATGTATATAAAGATTCTGCAGATAAACCTCCACCACTGTAAAGCAGCCTCCGCTGCGCTGCTACTCCGTCTGGCTGGAGACGGAGCCGACATCGTTCAGTCCAGGAACCTTGGTTAATTGGTGGTAAGGTTTCTGGACTAGGGACACCAGACTACAAGCTAGTAGTTGCTGAAACGCAAGGTACAACCCGTACCTGTATTCTTGCCAGAAAACACATGAGTATTTTCTTGCTTCATAATTTTAGCAATGAGGATAAAACGGCAGCAAGCCTGGAACTTCAGTCAGCTCCGATAAGGTTGCTGTCCTGCTATATGGCCTACGACCACCCGGGCCCTCCTCCAGAAGACGTCACGAGAAGTCTAATAAAAGACTGCGAAACGCGAAGTATCAACCTTATCATTGGATGCGATGCCAATGCACACCATACCCTGTGGGGCAGAACAAATACAAACACAAGGGGTGAGTCACTCTTAAACTATTTCCTCAGCACTAACCTAGTTATAGGCAATCAGGCAAGTAAGCAAAAATATTGCCACCATGACAGCAATTCGACTGAGAGACTCTAACTCTTGGACAGAATGCTCAGCAGGGCACTCCGCTATTCTTAAGGACAACCAAATAGTTCCTTCCAGAACCGACTACTGTATGCCAATATAGCATATTGTAACTCCCTTTCAAACAACCATTCCTCCCTGCGCGGGAGGACAAAGTGGGGCCATATCCTTCTACAAAGATGGTTCAAAATTGAACAATCAAGTGGGTGGAGGGGTATACTCTCAATATCTAAATATACAGGTCTCTTTTAGGCTACCTGACCATTGCAGCGTCTTTCAAGCCGAAATCCTGGCTATAAATGAAGCCTTAAAACTCCTAAGGGAATCTCAAGTCAATTTGGGCCGTATTAACATATACAGTGACAGCCAAGCAGCTATCAGGTCTATAGAATCGACCACAACTAATTCCACCTCAGTTTCGAACTGCCGCAAATCTCTACATGAGATGGCTGAGCATTTTGACATTTCCCTAATATGGGTACCAGGGCATCAGGATATTACAGGAAATTGTATAGCTGATGAACTAGCCAGGAATGGTACAACAGTACACCTCCTTCCTGACAAGGAGGATACGCGTATGCCACTGGCGACCTGCAAGCTATTACTTCTAGCTCAATCTATAACAGCTAGCGAAAACCGATGGCAAAACACGTACCATTGTCGTGTCGCGAGGCAAACCTGGCCTCACCTGAACAAGACTCGTTCTAGTATTCTTTGTAAACTAAGCAGAACAGACTGTTCTGCAGTAGTAAGAGCACTGACTGGACATTGGCTGGTAGGCATCCACGCCACACGGCTGAATGCCCCATACAATGATCTCTGCAGGAGCTGTAGAGACGAAGAAGAAATTGAATCACCCAAACATTTCTTCTGCTTTTGTCCCGCATTGAGTAATAGAAGACTCCACGCCCTGGGAAAACCTTTTCTATAGTAGGATGATGTAAGTCTTCAGGGATACTTAATGGGGATGACCTAGAGACGGCAGTATTTGTTAAGTCATTAATAAAAACTAGATCAAGAATTCGATCATTATGATTTCTTATTGAGTTCATTTGAAACAACGAGACATCAAACATGTTATCTAAAAAATCTTGTTTTAAGGGAATAAGGAAATTTGTGCTACCCGAAAATGACCAAGAAATTTTAGGCAAATTAAAATCCCCCAGTACTAAAAATAAATGGTTATCTTTTACTTGATGACTAATTTCTTCAATACAGGCAAAATGCTGCAAGTAAACTCACGGAATAGCTTTATTTGGAGAGATGTAAGAGCAGGTGATAAAAATTGATCGAGTTGAAAAAGTTACTTTGACAGAAACAATTTCAATATCAGTAGTCACATTAAAAGAAATGCGTTCTGACTGAAGAACCGATTTAGTAGCAATAAGTACGCCACCACTTCGAGTCGGTCGATCATTTCTATATAATAGATAATTACTTGACATAACTTCAGACTCAGATACTGTGGTAGTTAACCAAGTTTCTGACAAAGCAATTATATCAGAATCAAAGGACATACTACTTAAATATAGGATTTTGAGCTTAGTAAGGAGGCCTCTAACGTTTTGATAATGAATACAGACAAAATCGGGCCGCAGGTCTAGTTTTTTTAAGCCGTACTGACGGGCACCTGTACGTTGGAGATGCCGGCTGTAAGAGTAACAGGCAAGGATTCATTACGCCTTTTTGGCTTAAGCTCATAAACAAACATATGAGGTGGCCAAAATTTTGGATCACAAATGACAGAAAATGAGTCGTGAGGGACACTTATTTAAAAATATGATATTTCACGGGCTGTGGACAAATTAAATTTAGAGATTGAGACATTAGCAGAAATTTTGCTAGAAATTTTTGTCGCTACAGATTCACGAGTAGTGTCAGAGGATAATCTAGACACAAATACTTGCTTACGAGGAGCAACAACATTTAGAATAGGGAACACGGGTGTAGGGGCAGCTACGTTATCATTAATATTTATAGGAGATGCATTATTTATAGGGGATGCATTGCGAGGAGGTCTACCTTTCCGACCAGATCCAATTACAACTTACACAGCAAGTCGATAGCTTGTTCACTTATGCACAAATTTAGATGTAAAAATATAAAAACAGCGTGTTATAATTCACAGAAAATTACGAAAATTAACGAGACAAAAAAACACGTCTGTTTTTGATCAAGCAGAGAACTCTCTATGTTTTAAGTTTGGGGTCCCCGGTTCGAACACCACTAAGAACAGCCATGAATAAAACAAATATTTAATACATTCATTGGAACTCTCGATGTTAAATTCCTCAATCATTTTTATACAAACGCCTCGATGTTTTCTCAATGACCAGGGAATGTTCCTCAACTTTTCCTCAATATTTCTTTGAGGACCAGTTCTACTGGGTCGATTCATACTGCTGAATAATACCTATGCATTTTAATATTTATAATACATTACATACCCGAAACGTTCCCCTTAAAACAAAACATGCAATTATGTTGTTGGAATATGAATAATCAGTTTTTATTGAAAAAATTATGATTTTAATAAGTTTTGATAAACTGCAAGTATCAGTTTGAATAGGCAGATTTATACTGGTACTGTTGTACTGGTGCTGTTTTTCTGGTACTGTTGTACTGGTGCAGATTTACTGGTGCTGTTTTACTGGTACTGTTGTACTGGTGTTGTTATTTCGCTGGTGTTGGAACTTTGTCCATATGCGTCATAAGATCAACCTCATCATAAATATTATCATCAATATCATCATTATCAAGCTTTATATAATTTGATGATATTAAAGTCTGCTTTAATCTAGACTTTACCTTATCACCTTCAGATTTTTTAAACTTTTTAATTTTTCGTACTAAATAACAAATGTAAAAATCCATTAAATAATGGAGATTATTTGTTGGTTGGCGACCTTTCTATTTTATATAGGGTAAGTTTAGCAAACTCGAGGTCATGTATTTATATTGTCAAAAGACACTTTTTGACAACAACAAACAACACACAAAGCACTTGCAATAAAGCAAGGAGCATGGTTCGGCATACAGCTGTTTCAAGAGACACCAATCTCTATCATCAGTACCGTTCTGCTGACTTGACCAGCGATTCAAGCTGAATGTCAATCTTGCGTCGTTAGAACCTGTTGAGAATTCTAAGGCGAAAAATTGACAAAATAGCTGTAAAAGCTGATCTTGCCCTTTGTGTGTTGTTGTTGTTGCTGTTATTGAGTTGAAACACCATCGGCATTTTCGTCCAATAACATAGGCAAGTCTGCCCGTAATTGGTAGATGTACACACCGAAGTGTGTATATCCTCTCTGCTTAAGTAGCAAGAAAGTGTTGCTTACAAAAGCGTTCGGCGTGTCGTCCGTTTTTGGTACTAAATAACAAATGTAAAAATCCATTAAATAATGGAGATTATTTGTTGGTTGGCGACCTTTCTATTTTATATAGGGTAAGTTTAGCAAACTCGAGGTCATGTATTTATATTGTCAAAAGACACTTTTTGACAACAACAAACAACACACAAAGCACTTGCAATAAAGCAAGGAGCATGGTTCGGCATACAGCTGTTTCAAGAGACACCAATCTCTATCATCAGTACCGTTCTGCTGACTTGACCAGCGATTCAAGCTGAATGTCAATCTTGCGTCGTTAGAACCTGTTGAGAATTCTAAGGCGAAAAATTGACAAAATAGCTGTAAAAGCTGATCTTGCCCTTTGTGTGTTGTTGTTGTTGCTGTTATTGAGTTGAAACACCATCGGCATTTTCGTCCAATAACATAGGCAAGTCTGCCCGTAATTGGTAGATGTACACACCGAAGTGTGTATATCCTCTCTGCTTAAGTAGCAAGAAAGTGTTGCTTACAAAAGCGTTCGGCGTGTCGTCCGTTTTTGGTACTAAATAACAAATGTAAAAATCCATTAAATAATGGAGATTATTTGTTGGTTGGCGACCTTTCTATTTTATATAGGGTAAGTTTAGCAAACTCGAGGTCATGTATTTATATTGTCAAAAGACACTTTTTGACAACAACAAACAACACACAAAGCACTTGCAATAAAGCAAGGAGCATGGTTCGGCATACAGCTGTTTCAAGAGACACCAATCTCTATCATCAGTACCGTTCTGCTGACTTGACCAGCGATTCAAGCTGAATGTCAATCTTGCGTCGTTAGAACCTGTTGAGAATTCTAAGGCGAAAAATTGACAAAATAGCTGTAAAAGCTGATCTTGCCCTTTGTGTGTTGTTGTTGTTGCTGTTATTGAGTTGAAACACCATCGGCATTTTCGTCCAATAACATAGGCAAGTCTGCCCGTAATTGGTAGATGTACACACCGAAGTGTGTATATCCTCTCTGCTTAAGTAGCAAGAAAGTGTTGCTTACAAAAGCGTTCGGCGTGTCGTCCGTTTTTGGTACTAAATAACAAATGTAAAAATCCATTAAATAATGGAGATTATTTGTTGGTTGGCGACCTTTCTATTTTATATAGGGTAAGTTTAGCAAACTCGAGGTCATGTATTTATATTGTCAAAAGACACTTTTTGACAACAACAAACAACACACAAAGCACTTGCAATAAAGCAAGGAGCATGGTTCGGCATACAGCTGTTTCAAGAGACACCAATCTCTATCATCAGTACCGTTCTGCTGACTTGACCAGCGATTCAAGCTGAATGTCAATCTTGCGTCGTTAGAACCTGTTGAGAATTCTAAGGCGAAAAATTGACAAAATAGCTGTAAAAGCTGATCTTGCCCTTTGTGTGTTGTTGTTGTTGCTGTTATTGAGTTGAAACACCATCGGCATTTTCGTCCAATAACATAGGCAAGTCTGCCCGTAATTGGTAGATGTACACACCGAAGTGTGTATATCCTCTCTGCTTAAGTAGCAAGAAAGTGTTGCTTACAAAAGCGTTCGGCGTGTCGTCCGTTTTTGGTACTAAATAACAAATGTAAAAATCCATTAAATAATGGAGATTATTTGTTGGTTGGCGACCTTTCTATTTTATATAGGGTAAGTTTAGCAAACTCGAGGTCATGTATTTATATTGTCAAAAGACACTTTTTGACAACAACAAACAACACACAAAGCACTTGCAATAAAGCAAGGAGCATGGTTCGGCATACAGCTGTTTCAAGAGACACCAATCTCTATCATCAGTACCGTTCTGCTGACTTGACCAGCGATTCAAGCTGAATGTCAATCTTGCGTCGTTAGAACCTGTTGAGAATTCTAAGGCGAAAAATTGACAAAATAGCTGTAAAAGCTGATCTTGCCCTTTGTGTGTTGTTGTTGTTGCTGTTATTGAGTTGAAACACCATCGGCATTTTCGTCCAATAACATAGGCAAGTCTGCCCGTAATTGGTAGATGTACACACCGAAGTGTGTATATCCTCTCTGCTTAAGTAGCAAGAAAGTGTTGCTTACAAAAGCGTTCGGCGTGTCGTCCGTTTTTGGTACTAAATAACAAATGTAAAAATCCATTAAATAATGGAGATTATTTGTTGGTTGGCGACCTTTCTATTTTATATAGGGTAAGTTTAGCAAACTCGAGGTCATGTATTTATATTGTCAAAAGACACTTTTTGACAACAACAAACAACACACAAAGCACTTGCAATAAAGCAAGG
>OX596006.1:11614729-11682181 GCA_951394115.2 Drosophila phalerata | reverse complement strand
AAAAATTGTAAAACACTTTAAGACATATGTTAAAAATAGTCAATAAAGAATCCATCTATCTATCCATATTTAAGACCGAACCCAGATGTATGCTATTTGCTGTCAGTATGGACTTTTTCCCATACGATATGTGCATTTCCAAGATCTGCTAACAGTACATAACATACAAGCATATGTAAGCAGGAGCCAACAAAAATTAATATGCATAAATACAAATATAAATGCAGATCAGAGATCTGCAGCGGTCCATCGCAACTACTAGTGTACCGCATTCGTACAATATAATTTTCATACATGAGTACTGACGCACCACAACAAAAATTGATGCGGTGTTTTTTTACTCGTTTTTTATACCCTGAGCCCATTAAAAATGGGCAAAAAAGGGTATAATGCATTTGGCAGAATGTATGTAACAGGCAGAAGGGGGCGTGGCAGACCCCCAAAAGTATATATATTCTTGATCAGGATCAACAGTCGAGTCGATTGAGCCATGTCCGTCTGTCTGTCCGTCTGTCTGTCTGTCTGTCAGTCTGTCCGTCTGTTTGAACGCGTCGATCTCAGAAACCATAAGAGCTAGAGACTTCAAACTTGGTATGTAGGTTCCTGGATACCGTACGCAGATCAAGTTTGTTTTTATTTTTGGATCGGACAACTATATCATATAGCTGCCATAGGAACGATACATCGAAAATGAAGTTTTTGTATGAAAAGCTTCTTTAATTTTTGAGATATCTCAACCAATCTCACACGATATATATTTGGGGTGGTATTATACATCCTGACCAAATTTGGTTCAAATCGGCCCACTATATCATATAGCTGTCATACAGTCGCTCTGCCGAAAATCAAGTTTTAGTATGAAAAAGTTTTTTGTTTTTTGAGATATCGTAACCAAACTGATAGAATATGTATCTGGGCCGGTATTATACATCCTGACCAAGTTTGGTTCAAATCGGCCCGCTATATCATATAGCTGTCATACAGTCGCTCTGCCGAAAATCAAGTTTTAGTATGAAAAAGTTTTTTGTTTTTTGAGATATCGTAACCAAACTGATAGAATATGTATCTGGGCCGGTATTATACATCCTGACCAAGTTTGGTTCAAATCGGCCCACTATATCATATAGCTGTCATACAGTCGCTCTGCCGAAAATCAAGTTTTAGTATGAAAAAGTTTTTTGTTTTTTGAGATATCGTAACCAAACTGATAGAATATGTATCTGGGCCGGTATTATACATCCTGACCAAGTTTGGTCGAAATCGGCCCACTATATCATATAGCTGTCATACAGACGATCTGCCGAAAATCAAGTTTTAGTATGAAAAAGTTTTTTGTTTTTTGAGATATCGTAACCAAACTGATAGAATATGTATCTGGGCCGGTATTATACATCCTGACCAAGTTTGGTCGAAATCGGCCCACTATATCATATAGCTGTCATACAGACGATCTGCCGAAAATCAAGTTTTAGTATGAAAAAGTTTTTTGTTTTTTGAGATATCTTAACCAAACTGATAGAATATGCATTTATGTTGGTTTTGTACATTCTGACCAGATTTGGTTCAGATCGGTTCCATATATCATATAGCTGCCATTGGAATAATTGGTCGAAAATCAACATTTATAAAAGAGTACCTGGGCTCAGGGTATCCTACTGTCGAGCGTGCTCGACTGTAGCCGCACCTCACCGCGAGCGAAGCGAGCCGGGGGTAGGCGAGCGAAGCGAGTAGGGGGCGGAGCCCCCTTGTTTAAACACTGAAACCGAGTTACTTTAAACCGCATTTATAAACACTTTTTTAATGCGCTTTAACGTTATAAGTGATTTAGCGAATCTCGCTTTTTAAACCCGTCGCTAAATTTTAACATCGATTTAAATGAGCGTATAAACACTTATTGCTTTGAAAATGTACTACAAAACCAACTGTTTCTCATATACAACTACTAAGTGCCATTGAAAATGCAACGATATGCTAAATATTTAATTAACACACAATAATAACAAAATAACAAAAATATAATATAAGTATTACATGTCAATATAACATTAATAAATTTAAGCCATCCGCTCAAGGTGGGATTCGAACCCGCGTTTACAGAGTACACTGCGCCACAGGTTATGATAAATGTTAACGTCCAATCAAATAGATAAATTTATTATTTTAAAATATTCCTTTTTACTGTTCGATCGTAATGGACACTTCCTGCTTCGTCTACAACAATTCTGGAATCTCAAACCATTAAATTGTTCTTAGATAAGGATATTAGATAAATGGGGCGTGGCTAAATTCTAGAACACGCTTTATCTGCTTGTTATATAGAGAAACCAACATATCAAGTCTTGTGTCTCTAGCTCTTATAGTCTCGGAGATGTAAGTATTCGTACAGACGACTGAATACATCCCTACACTGTGTAATAACTGTGAGTAAATGATTACTCAATGACCGATAGTGATAGAAAAAACTTAACCATCAGGTATAGCTTCAATAGTACTTAGACATACTTTTAGCAGTAAAAACAAAAGCTTATAATTATAGTTATTTATATAAGAAATAATTATTACGTGCTGCACATGAAATACTTACCTGTCAGTAAATAAACCATTCCTAAAAGCAGCAGCCAGTTTGATGACATTTTTGTTACGAGCTAAAGGAACTTTTTTATATCTAGTATAGGGTTAAATCTGCAAGAATATTTCAAGAATAAAACGAATAAGTGATTAGATAATGCGTCAAAATTATTGACTCCACTAAAATCGAGAGTTCGTATCTTATAACAGATAAAACAAGCGGGAAAGGCTATTGTCGAGATCCCGACCATAGGATACCCGCTACTTATTTCAATATATATTAAAGTACTTTATAGAATTTACTACCTATTAAAAACTAGTGCATACTTAAAGGTGTATGTATTGAATTAATTACACTAGGCAACAGCCAAAAAATTACACGAACCAAACCCACTTTTATGGATAGATTTGGGGCCAAAAACGTCGAAAAACATTTTTTTTTTTTTTCTATGGTGAAATTTTTTTTTTAGAATTTTTTAAAAATCTGGCTTTTTTTTCGTACTTTTTTTTAGAGGTGCGCCGACTCATGTCATCATTACTCGAGAATGACTAAACCGATTTTCAAAAGCTTTACTATTTCTGAAAGTCAATGAATATATCTATAATTTATTAATACAAAGTTTTGGATTTAAACTTAAAGTTTAACAGATATCAATTTTTGAATTAAGGAAATGATGATTTTTTTTAAGCTTTTTTTTTAGCTTTTTTTACTTTAAAATTCGAGGAAAAGTCGAAAAAAATTTATTACATTTTTTCTTTAATTTTATTTGCATAGCTGCATTAATTACGCGTCATTAAAGATAAGTCTTATCAAAATCTGTGAAGGGACAGCGATATAATATTTTTTTGGGTGTAGGCATGTTTTTGTCGACTTTGATGACTTCTTTGTAGAGCGGCATGACCTTTAGTATGAAAATTTTTTGTGATTTTTAAGTTATCTTCACCAATCTCACACAATATCAAATTGTTGTTATCTTACACATTTTGACCAAATTTGGTCTACTATATCATATAGCCTACTACTATATCATATAGCTGTCATAGGAACGATCGTTTGAAAATCAAGGTTTAGTATTAAAAAGTTTTTTGTTTATTGAGATATTTTAACCAATCTGACAGAATATGCATTTAAGATGGTCATCTGAACTATTAAATTTGCTTATATATATATAGCTATATTAATTACCAATCGTTGCGTATGTTTACCGTTAAAATCTATGGAAGGACGGCTAAGTTATTAGTATATTGACAATAAAACAATTTTTACGCAAAGGTAGATTTTCGACTGACCGGTCCCATGGAAGCTATATGTTATAGTGATCCGATTCCAACCAAATTTGGACAGGTTGTATAAGGCAATAGAAGGCTTATAACTTGTAAGTTTGGTACAGATAACTTAAAAAACAAAAAAGTTTTTCATACTAAAGGTTGCTTATCGACCGTTCGTATCGATTGTTCCTATGGCAGCTATATGATATAGTGGACGGATTTCAACCAACTTTGGTCAGGATGCATAAGACCAACTTATATTCCTATTCTATCAGTTTAGTTAAGATATCTCAAAAAACACAAAAGTTTTTCATACTAAAACTTGTTTTTAGACCGATCGGTCCTATGGTAGCTGTATGATATAGTAGACAGATTCGAACCAAAATAAATAAGGATGTAAAGGACAACAAAGAGTACACAATTTGTGAGTTCGATTAAAATATCTTAGAAAATAAAAAAGTTTTTCATACTAAAGGTGAATTTTCGACAGATCGTTCCTATGGCAGCTATATTGAATAGTGATCCGATTTGAACCAATTTTGGTAGGGATACATACCACATTACTAAATACATAACCAGCAAGATTGGATGATATATCTCAAAAAACAAAAAACTTTTTCAGACTAACCCTTGTATTTCTAACGATCGTTCCTATGGCAGCTATATGATATAGTAATCCGATTTAGACCAAATTTGATCAGGGTGTATGAGACAGTCCCAAATACACTATCTGTGAGTTTGGTTAAGATATCTTAAGAAACCAAAAAGTTTTTCATACTAAATGTCATGCCGCTCTACAGGGAAGTCATAAAATTCGACAAAAATATGCCTAGACAAAAAAAAATAATACATCGATAGATTTTGATAAGACATATCATAAACGACGCGTAATTAATGCAGCTATACAAATAAAATTAAAGACAAAATGTAATAAATTTTTTTCGACTTTTCCTCGAATTTTAAAGTAAAAAAAGCTAATAAAAATGCTTTAAAAAAATCATCATTTTCTTAATTCAAAAATTGATATCTCTTAAACTATAAGTTTAAATCCAAAATTTTGTATTAATGAATTATAGATATATTCAATGGCTTTCAGGAAAAGTAATGTTTTTGAAATCGGTTTCGGCGTTCTCGAGTAATGATGAAAAAACTGGGCGCACCTCTGAAAAAAAGTACGAAAAAAAAAGCCAAATTTCAAAAAATTCTAAAAAAAAAATCTCACCATAAAAAAAAAAAAATGTTTTTCGTCATTTGGAGCCCCAAATCTATCCAAAAAAGTGGGTTTGGTTCGTGTAATAGACAAAAAGTTGAAAATTGTTGTCTAGTGTTATTAATAACTTTGGTACTAAATAACAAATGTAAAAATCCATTAAATAATGGGGTTTATTTGATGGTTGGCGACCTTTCTATTTTGTATAGGATAAGTTTAGCAAACTCGAGGTCATGTTTATTGTCAAATTGACACTTTCTAACAACAACACACAAAGTACTTGCTAAAAATCAAGGAGGACGGTTCGGCTGTTTCAAGAGACACCAATCTCTATCATCAGTACCGTTCTGCTGACTTGACCAGCGATTCAAGCTGAATGCAATCTTGCGTCGTTAGAACCTGTTGAAAATTCTAAAGCGAAAAATTGACAAAATAGCTGTTAAAGCTGATCTTGCCCTTTGTTTCTTGCTACTCACGCAGAGAGGATATACACACTTCGGTGTGTACCTCTACCAAATACGGGCAGACTTGCCTATGTTATTGGACGAAAATGCCGATGGTGTTTCAACTCAATAACAACAACAACAACACACAAAGGGCAAGATCAGCTTTTGGGGCCTTTTGGAAACAAATTTTATTTTTAAAAAACTCAAATCAAAAGTACGCGTCGATTGATACCTTAATCACCCAAATCCGATAACTGGTTCAAAAGGTAATTAAATTTGAAATTTTCTCAAAATGAGATGAATGATGATGTTTGTTTGTTTGCATCAAAACCTTAGATGTAAAGATGGGGAATTTTTATGCTTCAAAAATCTAGAAATGTTTGTTCTACGACTTTTTGAACTTTCCGCTAGTTTAGCGGGATAACTCTATTTCCCTTTTAAATTGAAACCCCCGCAAATTCCAAACCGTAAAAGCTGCACATACGTACTGACATCGATGGAAAGATATTTTTTAAGTCTTTTAGGCGTACCTTTAAAGGTGAAATGATATAGTCGAACGATTTGAACAAACTTTGGCCATAATACGTAAGACAACAGCAAATGGATTTTCTGTGAGCTAGGTTAGGATATCTCAAAAAAGACAACAAATTTTCAATCATTCCGCTTTAAAAGGAAGTCATCAAAATCGTCAAAAACATCCCTTGATACAAAATATTATTATATAGCCGTTTCTCCATAGATTTTAATGAATCACATCTTTTACGACGCATAACACTAGGCAACAAATTGCAACTTTTTTCTTCTGAATTGGACCAAACCGACTTTTTTGGATAGATTTGGGACCCAAACACCGATTTTTTTTTTTTTTTTTTCAATGGCAGAATTTTTTTTTAGAATTTTTTGAAATTTGGCTGTTTTTTAATGTTTTTTTTTAGAGGTACGCCCACTTTTGTCATTATTACACCCGAATGCCAAAACCGATATTCAGTCTTAGATTAAAGTCAGTAGTTTAAGAGCTAATAATTTTTGAATTAAGAAAATGTTTTTTTTTAACCTTTTTTTTGCTTTTTTTTTTTAAATTCAAGGAAAACTCGAAAAAAAATCTGAACTGGGGTTTTACTTTTTTTTTTGCAAAGCTGCATTAATTGAGCGTCGTGTAAGATATAATTCATTGAATTCTATGGAGAAACGGCGATATAATAAAATTTTATATCAGGGGATGTTTTTGTCGATTTTGATGACTTTCTTGTAGAGCGGCATGACTTTTAGTAACAAAATTTTTTGTGTATTTTGAGATATCCTAACCAAACTCACAGGAAATCAATTTGATGTTGTTTTTCGCATAATGACCAAAGTTGGTTCAAATCGGTCGACTATATCATATAGCTGCCATAGGAACAATCGTTTGAAAATCAAGGTTCAGTATGAATTTTTTTTTGTTTTTTGAGATATTTTAACCATATAGCTGCCATGGGACCGTTCAGTCGAAAATCAACCTTTGCGTCAAAATTCTTTCATTGTATATTTGCTAATAACTTAGTCATTCTTCCATAGATTTTAACGGTAAACTTACCAAACGATGGGTAATTAATATAGCTTTATATATAGAAACAAATTTAGTAGTTCAGATGACCATCTTAAATGCATATTCAGTCAGTTTAGTTAAAATATCTCAAATAACAAAAAAGTTTTTAATTTTAACACTTTAGTTTCCGCCGATTGTTCCTATGGCAGCTATATCGTAATGCGAAAAACAACATCAAATTGATTTCCTGTGAGTTTGGTTAGGATATCTCAAAATACACAAAAAATTTCATACTAAAAGACATGCCGCTCTACAAGAAAGTCATCAAAATCGACAAAAACATCCCTTGATATAAAATTTTATTTTATTTTTTTGAATTTAAAAAAAAAAAAAGCTAAAAAAACTACTGACTTTAATCTAAGACTAAGTATGGATGAATTATAGGTATATTCATTAGCTTTCAGGAAAAGTAAAGCTTTTGAATATCGGTTTTGGCATTCGGGTGTAATGATGACAAAAGTGGGCGTACCTCTAAAAAACGGCATTAAAAAAACAGCCAAATTTCAAAAAATTCTAAAAAAAAATTCTGCCATAGAAAAAAAAAAAGTTTTTCGGTGTTTGGGGCCCCAAATCTATCCAAAAAAGTCGGTTTGGTCCAATTCAGAATTGGGCTGTTGCCTAGTGTAATTAATGCAGCTTTGCAAAAAATGAAAACCGCAGTTCAGAATTAATTCCGAGTTTTCCTTGAATTTAAAAGTAAAAAAAGCTAAAAAAAAACAGCTAAAAAAAAAGGTAAAAAAAAGGTTAAAATAAAACATATCCTTAATTCAAAAATTAATAGCTCTTAAACTACTGGCTTAAATCTTGGTATGTGTATAAATGAATTAAAGATATATTCATTAGCTTTTATTAAAACTAAAGCTTTTGAGTATCGGTTTTGGTATTCTTAACCCGAATAGCCCCAGCGTTACCATATGGTAACACTCTATAGACATTTACTAAAACTTAATTTTTAGACATTAGATTAACATTACATTAACTTTTATTTGATATTCTAAGATTAAATTGTTGTCTCCAAATGATTAAAAGTTGATTGAAACAATTTTTTGAAGTTAGCTGATCGAAAAATGCGCATTAAGTTGATCATTATATTCTGCAGTGCAAAAAACGGCATTTGGCAATTCGTCGCAAGTAAATTTAAACCGTTGAACTAATTTTAGTACTGAGCTATATAGCATAAAAGAGTGCACTTATTAATTATGAAAAAAATTCGAAAAAAAAAAATCACTTTTTCTCTGTAAATTTATGCTTTGTTTTTTGTTTCCATATGGTAACGTAAGTACCGACTGGGTACTGGTTTTTTCCATACCTTTTATTCTCATTTCGGTACTGTTTTGTTCATAAAATATGATTGCTCCTATGGAAGCTGTAAGATATATAGGTCCGATTTAAACCAAATTTGGTCAGGATGTATAGGAACATACTAAATACATATTCTAAGAGTTTGGTTGAGCTGTCTCAGAAAACAAAGTTTTCCATACCTGAGGTGAATTTGACCCGGTTGTTCCATGATTGACAGCTAGTTATATGATATAGTGCACCGATTGCATCAAATTTGGTCAGATATACTAAGGAGGAGCCTACCAGTTGGAAAAGGCATTGTTCATTGTTCTCAAATATTTGAATTATGTAGTAATAAGAAAACCAGTACCCTGTTGGTACTAGCGTTATCATATGGTAACAGGCGAAAAAATGGTCCTGTCGAATATCCTAACAAGGACGAACAAAATGAATGTTTTTCGGATTCAGCAACTTCAAATTAATCAGTCCTGAAAGTTTCATGAAGAAACTCGAAAAAAAAGTAGCTCAGTGCTATTCGGGTTAAGTAATGATGACAAACGTGGGCGCATCTTTAAAAAACGACAAAAAAAAAAAGTCAAATGTTTTTCGCGGTTGGGGTCAATTCAGAAAAAAGAAGCACAAATTTGTTGCCTAGTGCTATATATAGTGTAGGTGTATTTTTATTTGTTTTAAGAACTATGGGTCGTTATTTCTACACAGAGAAAAAAACAACGTAAATCTCACTATGTACACTTTGATTCAAATATTTTTACTTTAAATTTATCACCAAATACGTTTGTAATGGATTCAAAGTGTGTATATTAAATACAAATACTTTTCATAATAAATTCTATTATTTTCGGTTTTAAATTAAGTAAAAATTATATTTTATTCAAATATTTTTGTACTTTTTATACTTTTGATCAGTATATCTTTAAAACGAGGTGAGGTTGGGTAACAAACTTATTTTAAATCTGCATTAAAATTTTTTATTTTTTCCTATGAACCTATAAATTTTGAGACTTTTTCAACTTTAGGTTGATTTTCGAAACCGAGTCCAGTCGAGTCCCCAAAATTTGACTTTTATCTCGGATTCTGTGAATATTCAAGATGAGTTTTAAAAAAAACCTTACTACAAATGTGCCCGATTGGAGATTTTTTACTTTTATTTACATAACCTATGGTATTTTTTCATGTTACGCCATAGAGATTGCCTATGCTCAGGAGCAAATAACACTAGGCAACAGCCCAATTCTGAATTGGACCAAACCGACTTTTTTGGATAGATTTGGGGCCCCAAACACCGAAAAACATTTTTTTTTTTTTTCTATGGCAGAATTTTTTTTTAGAATTTTTTGAAATTTGGCTGTTTTTTTAATGCTTTTATTTAGAGGTACGCCCACTTTTGTCATCATTACACCCGAATGCCACAACCGATATTCAAAAGCTTTACTTTTTCGGAAAGCCAATGAATATATCTAGAATTCATTTATACAAAGTTTTAGACTTAAATTAATAGTTTAAGAGACATAAACTCTCCTGAAAGCTAATGAATATACCTATAATTTATCTATACACAGTCTAAGATTAAAGTTAGTAGTTTAAGAGCTATTAATTTTTGATTTAAGAAAATGTTGTTTTTTTTAAGCTTTTTTTTTAGCTTTTTATTGATTTTAAATTCAAGGAAAACTCGAAAAAAATTCTGAGCGGGATTTCAGATTTTTTTTTGCAAAGCTGCATTTATTGAGCGTCGTTTAAGATATGTCTTATGAAAACCTATGAAGAGACGGCGATATAATATTTTTTTGTGTCTAGGCATGTTTTTGTCGACTTTTTTGACTTCCTTGCAGAGTGGCATAACCTTTTGTATGAAAATTTTTTGAGTATTTTGAGATATCCTAACCAAACTCACAGGAAATCAATTTGATGTTGTTTTACGCATAATGACCAAAGTTGGTTCAAATCGGTCGACTATATCATATAGCTGCCATAGGAACAATCGTTTGAAAATCAAGGTTCAGTATGAAATTTTTTTTGTTTTTTGAGATATTTTAACCAATCTGACAGAATTGCATTTAAGATGGTCATCTGAACTGTTAAATTTGTTTATATATATATAGCTATATTAATTACCAATCGTTGCGTATGTTTACTGTTAAATTCTATGGAAGGACGGCTAAGTTATTAGCATATTAACAATGAAACAATTTTTACGCAATGGTAGATTTTGGACTGATCGGTCCCATGGAAGCTATATGTTATAGTGATCCGATTCCAAATTTGGACAGGTTGTATAAGGCAATAGAAGGCTTATAACTTGTAACTCTGGTACAGATAACTTAAAAAACAAAAAAGTTTTGTATACCAAAGGTTGCTTATCGACCGTTCGTATCGATTGTTCCTATGGCAGCTATATGATATAGTGGTCCGAATTCTACCAAATTTGGTAAGGATGTAATGGGCAATTAAAGATACCCAATTTATGAGTTTTATTGAGATTTCTCCAAAAACAAAAAAGTTTTTATACTAAAACATGATTTTCTACCGATCGGTCCTATGGCATCTATACGATATAGTGGACCGATTTGAACCAACTTTGGTCAAGATGCATAAGACCAACTTATATGCATATTATATCAGTTTAGTTAAGATATCTCAAAAAACACAAAAGTTTTTTATACTAAAACTTGTTTTTAGACCGATCGGTCCTATGACAGCTGTATGATATAGTAGACAGATTCGAACCAAAATTAATAAAGATATAAAGGACAACATGGAGTACACAATTTGTGAGTTCGATTAAAATATCTTAGAAAATAAAAAAGTTTTCCATACTAAAGGTGGATTTTCAACCGATCGTTCCTATGGCAGCTATATGATATAGTAGACCGATTTGAACCAACTTTGGTCATTATGCGTAAAACCACATCAAATTGATTTCCTGTGAGTTTGGTTAGAATATCTCTAAATACACCAAAAATTTTCATACAAAAGGTTATGCCACTCTACAAGGAAGTCAAAAAAGTCGACAAAAACATGCCTGGACACAAAAAAATATTATATCGCCGTCTCTCCATAGGTTTTCATAAGACATATCTTAAACGACGCTCAATAAATGCAGCTTTGCAAAAAAAAATCTGAAATCCCGCTCAGATTTTTTTTTCGAGTTTTCCTTGAATTTAAAATCAATAAAAAGCTAAAAAAAAAGCTTAAAAAAAAAAACATTTTCTTAATTCAAAAATTAATAGCTCTTAAACTACTAACTTTAATCTTAGACTGTGTATAGATAAATTATAGGTATATTCATTAGCTTTCAGGAAAAGTAAAGCTTTTGAATATCGGTTTCGGCATTCGGGTGTAATGATGACAAAAATGGGCGTACCTCTAAAAAAAAACAGCCAAATTTCAAAAAATTCTAAAAAAAAAAATTCTGCCATAGAAAAAAAAAAAAAATGTTTTTTGGTGTTTGGGGCCCCAAATCTATCCAAAAAAGTTGGTTTGGTCCAATTCAGAAAAAAAAAGTTGCAATTTGTTGCCTAGTGTAATTTGAAACGTTCAAAGGCTTTACTATGATAGGAATGACTGAAGTTTATGGGAAAAAGCTCTAGTTATTGAACAGGGTGAGATATCGGTCTGAAATTTGAAATATATATGAAGAACACTTCAAAGAAAATTTTAACCACAAAATAAAACTAGGCGTGTCATGAGAAAAGGCGTAAATTAACGGCAAAAGGGACTTATTGACCTAAGAAATTGCAAAAAAAGGTATTTCTTTCCTTAAATTGTTTTTAACAACTTTTTAATTTTTAAAAATAAAAACAAAAAATAGAAAATAAAAGTTTTATTTTTAAAATTTTTTTTTAATTTGCTATCGCATTTTAAATGTTGAAAAACACGAAATTTGGCGTTTGAACGTTAATTTACGCCCTTTTCCATGCCACGCCATCTTTTATTTTATTGATCCAAATTTTCTTTGAAGTGTTAAGAATATATATTTCAAGTTTTAGAATGATATCTCACCCGGTACAAAAACTACAGATTTTTGCCACCTAAATTCCTGAAACACGCCATAGTGCGACTTTCAGAAAGCATGTTATTGTTAAGATCACCTGCTATGACTACGTCAACATATTGTACCGTCAATGAGGATAATAAAGAGGTTAAGTCGCTGTAGTCAGTATTCCTATTATGGCGATAAATACATCCAATAAAGAACTTGTTATTTGCTTTTGTGCCAGTCTCAATAAAGACAAACTCTATTGTACATCCAGTGGGTTGCTTACACACTATCTTTGATTTGATATAAATTCTCGCATATATTGCAACTCCTCCCCCTAGGCCCTCACGATCCGATCGATACTTAATGATGATTACCGGATCAACCACGGTGTGATTCTGGCGCGGCCTAATTCGGAAAATATCATTTATCCTTGGTGGCGGAGTGAGTTCGAGTGCAAAACATAGTGAGTGGAACACTGTTCGCAGGTTCTCATTCTCAGCGATGGGCACTCCATGCATTCTCAGATCACATGCTACATCAGAGTTTGTAAGCGATGTGACCTGAGACTCGAGTTGTCCTACCTGACTTCGCAGCGAGTTTGTTTTATTGGCTTCTGTTTCCAGTTGCAGAACCCGTTGTGTCAATGCCTGAATATCACTTGACATAGTGCTCATCCGCTCCTGGAGCGGAGCAGCAGGAGCCTTTGGTGGACTCATGGTAAGAGGTGCAATTGAGTGATTTACAAAAGTGTTGCTGTCTTGTTGTTTATGTTCGATGGAGTAATTTTGCTTTTACTGTCGCGTCTGCATGTATTGGTGTGAGTGCTTGTAAACTTGTAAAAATGTGCGTGTGAATGTTTTTGGTTGTAGCTAAGGCAATTAGATTGGTCAAAGTTATATTAATTTCAGTTTAAATGTGATTATTCTATCAACACACGGTTTATTGGTTGCCCGAGGTTTTGTTGAGAATTGTAGATCGTAAAAAGATAGCGAAAACAATTAAAGCAAATTATTCAGACAGAGCGGGATAAAAGCGCGACCAATCTTTACGAGATATCGATAAACTAAATCTTTACGATAAATTATATTAAGCAGTATAAATATTTAAATTAAATATATATCCTACTAGGAGGCTCGGGTGATGCGGAATTGAAGCGTGAAAAAGAGAAGCACTTCGCATTATGTTACTGTACTACTTCAATAATTTGGACAGTTGTTAATTCAGACAAACTGATAATTCGGACACTCAAGTTTTATCTATGAAATATTCTGGAGGCCGGTGCACCACATAAATCTGTTGAGTCTGAAATCACATCACAATAACGTGTTTGCATGTAAGAACAGAATAAAAGTAGCAAAAATATGTGCATGAGAACGAATTTTAGCTTCAGTTTCTGTTATTTCTAACATTGGGTTTATTCTTTAATTCTGATGGATCCAGTAATCCGTACCTGCTAATTGACATGATACCTTTTTAAGCAAATTCATGCTGAATGCAATAAGTAGCAACAGATTTATAGAATAATCCACAAATTTATAAAATATCATATAGCATTTTTTGTAGAAGAAACGAATAATTGTATGCACGCTGCTAGATTTGGCACAAAATTTCGTTATTTGGCGTGCAAAAGCGAGTCTGTGAGTTTGCTTTAGAAATTGCAAAAATTACAAAAGTTTTTTAAATAAAAGGTTAATTTGAAATTGGCATATATGGCATATGCAGCTACTGTATAAAGTTATCAAACTTAGACCAAATTTAAACAGGGTGTAATATTTAGTAAATAAGACATATTCTGTAAGTTTGGTTGAAACAAAAAAAACCTCTACACGAAACGAAAAACCTCATATTCTAGTCCCAAAATTTCTGATATCCAATTTTGTGACGAACGAAATTAAAATAATACGCATATAAATTTTAAATAAAAATATTAATTAAAAAAAAATAAATTGACATTCTGCACTGTGAGCAAAAAGGGTGAGCTTTTTTGTACATAAAAATTAATTTTTCCGCAGTGCCGAATGTAAATTTTTTTTTCAATAATTAATATTTTTATTTAACATTGTTATGCTTATTATTTTAATTTCGTTCAATTTTGACAGGAAATAGCGTTTTCCCGCTAAGCAGCGGGAAATTCAAAAAGTCGTAGAGCAAACATTTCTAGATTTTTGAAGCCGAAAAATTCCCCATCCTTACATTTAAGGTTTTTTAGCGCTTTGATACGGATAAACAACCAAACTGACTTTTCATCTCATTTTAAGAAGTCCACTAAATGTTTTCGGATTTGGGTGATATCAAGGCATATTTTTGATTAGATTTTTAAAAAAATAAATATTTTTTCCAAAATGACCCAACGGCCCCATTAGCTGGGATCGGAGAGTTAGAAAAAGTTCTTGTATGCCATTTTGTAAGTTTGGACTAAACCTTTGGATCGGTATATAACTCGATCTGATCGGACAGTCATGGCAAATTTTCCAGATTCGCTGTATAAATTTCGCATCCATCGTGCAGCTTTCGTCACTAGCGCGAAGTGCCGTCCGCAGTGATAGCTCAAAAAACAAAAATAATTTTCATACTTAAAGTTTATTTACACCCAATTGTTCAAATGACAACTATATGATATAGTTACCTGATGTTTACCAAATTTTGTCAAATATACAATGAGTATGGTTAATATTTCTTAAGAAACAAACAAGTTTTTCATACTAAAGGTGAATTTGAACCCGATTGTTCCTATTGCAGCTATATGATATAGTAACCCGATTTCGACCAAATTATAAAATATCGTAAAATTAAAAAAATGTTAATAAGATGAAACTGAACTAGGGGACTCCGGCGCTTTTTTTTAAGCTGTTTTCTTAAATTTTTTTTTTGTCTGTTTTTCTAGTCTAATGCAGCTTTTTAGCTAGGTATCCAAAAAATGGGAACTAGTTAGCTCGGTACCCAAAAAATGGGTACTAGATTCGTGCCAATTATGGTACATTTTTTAAACACCTTTATCTCTGAGACTATAAGTCCTAGGTTGTTGACCTATATCAAGCTTATTTTAAAATTTAGCCACGCTCACGTCTATCTACGAAAATTATATAAAATCGAATGGCAAAAGCAATTTTAAAGCTACCGCCTTGAGACTTGGCACACAGGATGGGGGGACAAGTCCTGGGGTGTGCTGGAAATTTTATCGAGATCGATTTATAAACAGAGAAGATATTTCAGGAAATATAATATATGGAGGACATATAATCACCTGGATCTCAGAGACGACAAGAGCTTGAGCTACCAAATTTGGTGAAAATACTGCAATGTTGCGCACGCTGATCAAGTTAACTTTGAAATTTTGCCACGCTCCCCAATTTTCCTGTAATCGACAAAGAACTAAAATTCAATTAGAAGGCCAATTTATTAGGTAGAGATCAAATTCAGCACACGTATAGTGTCTGAAGAGAACATCATGATTCATGTAGTACATAAATTCATTTCATTTAAATCAGAGAGAGTCCAAACATTTTGGCGACCGTGACAGGACACTGCACTCGGCATGTTCCACCATAAAACCTTAAAATAGCATTAAAATCGTAATTCGAAAAGCTAACTACGTTCACCAGAAGAAACTCATCGGAGTACAACCCACTCACAGAGATCTCGTTCGATGTCATTTGGAGTCGTAGCCACAGCTTTATTGCACAATAGAAACGCATCGTTGGATTCTCTGCAGCATCATTATCAAAGTGCATTGGAAATCATCATCGTGGTAATCATCATCATCGTTGGACCAACATAACCTGCACCAGCAGCGTGGTCTTCAGAATCGTTTGTTACTGGCAAACGTCTGAACAGTTGCATCGCTGACGTTGACGTCGACGCTGACGTCGTGAACTCCCACACACTTACATAAAACCGTAAGCTTACATACTCGCATAAATAGGTACAAAGAGGAGAAGAGAATTAGACAAATAAAGCTCACTCGCTGTTGGAGAGAATCATTTAAGTTGAGTGATTTTATTTGAGAGCAAGCTTTCTCCAGAGCATTGCCAACATAATTATCGTTGACTAATTAGAAACTCCACTACCACTACTTACACTTATCGTTGTTTCTGAAAACTCCAAAATGGCACCAACAGACACACCAGATGCTCAGTTAATCACACTAAGGCAGCTCAGAAACACAATGCAGAAAAATATACTCAATTTAAAAGTTCGAATTGAATCACAGAAAGACATTGAATGTCAGTCTCAAATTCTGGAGTCATATTTCAAGCAAATTCTGCAAACTCAATCGCAAATTGAAAAGCTAGAACCATCAGATAGAAGAAATAGAAGAGATTTATATACAAACGAAGGCAGTTATTATAAAGCGTCTTGGAGAAAAAAGGGATAAATCTGATGATCATAGCTAGAGCTTTCTTAATGCATCATTGTGTTCAAGTGGTCATCACAATCGACTGCCATCACTCAAATTACCTAAATTCGATGGTAAATACGGTGAATATAAGAAATTTAGTACTGCTTTCGGAACACTGGTACATTATGATCAGTCAATATCAGCTGTTGACAAATTCAACTATCTTTTAAGCTGTCTATCAGGTCCCGCTTTGAGTGTCGTTTCACCGTTTCAAATGACCGAAGAGAACTATCCGAAAGCTATAGATCGATTGAAAGAACGGTACGATAAGAAAGTTCTTATAGTTACAGAGCACATAGCTGCTTTATTTGATATCACAGCTATGAAAGGATCTGATCCAGCTACTCTTTGCACAATTTTGGATACTGTTGCTGCACTACGTGGCTCTCTATTGTCATTAGGAAACGAATCAGATGTTTTGAATGCCATGTTAGTCCATCTAGTTCTAATGAAGGTGGATTCAGATTCTAAAAAGGCGTACAATCAAGAGCAAGAGTATAAGAAGCTACCAGCTTGGGATGAGTGCTATCGAACACTTAGTCGTCATTGTCAATTCTTAGAGAGCAATGTGAAACGTCTATCTGAAGATAAGTCAGTGATAAAAGACAAGCCTAATCAAAGCAAAAAGTCGTTTGTTGTTTCGCAGAGTAGTTGCCCCAAATGCGCAGCTACTGATCACAACCTCGCTAATTGTCCATCCTTTACAGCACTCACTGTTGTTGAGAGATTTATTATTATCGGAAATTAATTTCATATCGGAAGAACTTGCCAAAAGACTTCAGCTACAATTCCAAAGGCAGAATTATGAAATGATGTACGAGCCCAAATGAAATTCTATGTCACTACAACAATCAGATCGAGATTGTCACCAAATGAATGGTCCCTGCAGTTTGCTGTAACTAAAGCTATTTCGTTTAATCAGCCTGAGCGCTGCATTGATACTTCTGGCTGGAGTATTCCAGAAGGTATTGACCTTGCAGATCCTCTATTCTTCAAACCGCAACGGATAGATTTACTAATCAGTACCCAGGAGTTTTTTGATTTGATAACAGAAGGAAAAATTACTCTTGGTCCCGTCTATCGGTCGTCTATCTCGCCACGCACTTACAGCCGACATCTCGAAAATGTATCGGCAGTTTCTTGTCGATCATCAAGATCGAAATTATCAACTCATTCTTTGGAGAAAATCGCCTAGCCATACATTGCAAATGTTCCAACTAAACACAGTGACATATGGCATGTCCTGTGCGCCATTCTTAGCCATCCGCAGTTTAAAGTTCATAGCAGACCGCTATAAGGAAGAAATTCCTGTTGGAGCATCAGTCCTAAATGAGGAGATGTATGTTGATGACCTTCTCACTGGAGCGGACACTGTTGAAGATTTGCAAATCAAAATTAGAGAGGTTACTAATATATTTTCAAAAGCAGGATTAGAACTAGCCAAATGGAATACAAGCCTTACTGGAGAGGCTAGTAAAGACATCACCAAAGCACTTGGCATGTCATGGCAGCCAAGGCAGGATATCTTTTGCTTTCGCTATGATTTGCCTGTCAACTCTGTGACAACCAAGCGGACAGTAGTATCTGTTACTGCCCGTCTATATGATCTACTTGGACTTGTCTCTCCGGTAGTTAAGCGATGCAAGATATTTGTCCAGGAACTATGCCTTAAGGGCTTAGACTGGGATGATGCACTATCTTCGGAATTGGTGACTCAATGGCAACACATCGAAGCGGATTTGCAAAACTTAAACCGCATTGAAATACCTAGATTCGTAAATTCGTCGCTAAAATATGCATGTGAGATACATGGATTTTCAGATGCATCAGAGCGTGCCTATGGATGCTGTATGTACTTGAGAGCAAACTTAGGTGGAACCTTCAAGACATTAATGATCATAGCGAAATCAAGAGTTGTGCCAATTAAGGCCATTTCGCTTCCTCGATTAGAGATATGCGCTGCATCGTTGCTTTGCAAAACTTGGTCTAAAATCAAACACAAACTTAAACCATTCGTTAATGATATCTTCTTTTGGACAGATTCCAAAATTGTTTTGCATTGGCTAAAAATGCACTCGTCAAAGCTTTACTGTTTTGTAGCTAATCGCATATCGGAAATGCAAACCATTGCACCAAACGTTACATGGAGACACGTTCCTGGGAAGGATAACCCAGCAGACATAGGATGCCAAGCTAGTGATCTGGAAGGAACTATTTGGATTAGTGGACCAGAATTCTTGTCTTATGAAGCAGCACACTGGCCTCAAACTACATTAAATACTACATTTAGCGAAGCAGAGCTTAAACAGCGAAAGGCGATAGTTCTTAAATGTAGTGATAGTGGCACCGAGGAAAATAAGAGTGAACAATTTATCGACGGAGGTCTAATTGACCATATTATCAAGAAATTCTCCTCTTATCGTAGTACCTTGCGAGTCATAGCTTACGTGTTGCGAGTTTTCAATAGAGTTAGAGCTAATAGGAATTTAACTAAAACTGACGCACTTCACACATCAGCAGGTGAACTGCGGCAGACATTTCCCTTTATCGTTTCCTGTATCCACGAACAAGTTTATAGCAAGGAATTTGGACTACTGAAGAACAACAAGATGCTCCCCCCGAATTTCAGAAGCTTTGCCCTTTTCTCGCAGACGTTAATGTTGGTTGGAGAACATTAACAGTTTTGCGTGTGGCTGGTCGACTAGCGAAGGCACCTATACCATTTGATGCTAAATTTCCAGTATTACTTCCGAAGAAGCACACACATGCTGGATCAAAGGTGCTCATTGGTTTACTTCGTCAGCAAGAATGGATTGTGAATGCACGAGAAGTGACACGAAAGGTGGTCAGACGCTGCATTCATTGCTACCACTATAAGCCGCGGCTGATGAACCAAATCATGAGCGCACTCCCAGCGGATCGTTTCATCGCCAATCGTCCTTTCCTGATCTCTGGAGTCGACCTATGCGGTCCGTTTCGCACATCATATCGCATACGCAGTAAAACGCCCTACAAGACCTACATGGCAGTATTTGTCTGCTTTTCATCAAAGGCAGTTCATGTTGAGCTCATTTCAGATCTGTCATCTAACTTTATTCTTTTTTTAAAGCGCTTCATTGGACGCAGAGGTATCCCGCAACGGCTTTATTGCGATAACGCCACCAATTTTGTTGGCGCACAATCACAACTGGATGGCTTTAAGCATCAATTCTTCGGATAGCACAACGAATCAAACTTGAAGTCCTTCAGCAGCAACATGGGCTTTGAGTTTCAGTTTATCCCTCCTCGCGCACCACATTTTGGCGGATTATGGGAGGCTGCGGTGAAGTCAATGAAGACTCTACTTATCAAGCGATTGACAAACTCGAACTTTACCAACGAAGAGTTGTAAACTGTGGCAACTGAAGCTGAAGCGATTCTAAACTCTCGCCCAATTGCAGCATTAAGTGAAGATCCAAATGATGGAGAAGTGCTAACTCCGGGGCACTTGTTAATCGGATCCTCAATAATGGCGCTACCTGAACCGACATTTGATGACAGCAGGCCATCATGTCTGACGCGATGGCAACACGTCACCTATTTAAAGCAACGCTTCTGGGAGTTATGGCGACGCGATTACTTGCATACTTTGCAGTTGCGTTCTAAATGGCTTAGTCCAGAGGCCAACATCGAAGCAAACCAAGTTGTTCTTGTCCATGAGGATAACTTACCACCCCAGGAATGGCTTTTAGGACGGATCATAAGCACGCACGCCGGCACTGACGGACGAGTCAGAGTAGCCGACGTGAAGACAAAAAAAGGAACTATACGTCGGCCCATTTGCAAACTCGCACCTTTACCAAGCCAAACTGATAAGTGAAAGCCACTTGGACCTTTCACCGGGCGGAGTATGTCTGAGGAGAACATCATGATTCATATAGTACATAAATTCATTTCATTTAAATCATTACTTTACTAGTATTCTTATTTTAATATCCCAAATTGTAATCAAATAACTGTACACACTCAAGTCGCTCACGAAGAGCTTTTGTTATACTGGAGGTCGCTGCCTCTTGTTTTAGAGAACATTAAATCATTGCATATTGGAGATCGAAAGCAAGCAGACGTCTTCTTATTTATCTTCAATATACTCTACACTGGGCAGAGTCCAAACATATAGATTACTATCTTTGTGATGTATGCTAAAAATTGCATTGCTATCGGATAATAAACAACGAATATATAAAGCAAATAAGTTTCGCTTTGCAAGCCGCGGTCCGAACAGTCTTTAGGAGTGGGGGTAACAGCAGGTACACATGTTATGTTAATGTTATAATCTATATATATAAAGTTCTTTGTCGAACTGATTTAGCATTGTACAGGCCAAACCACTGAAGTTACATGCTTGAAACTTGGCAGCAATAAACTTAAGTTAATTTTATCGTGGGATAAGACGGAAATTGCCAAAATTATCAAAAGCATAACACCCTATGCTACTACTACACTACACTACTACACTACCTATGTATTAAGCCCATTTCAAAGACATTATACTTATTGTTTGATTTTTGAATAGTATAAATAGAATGTCTAAACTGCAAATTAACACATTATCAGCTCGTATGTTTAACCTATTTTCGGGTTCAATAATAAAATTCCATCAAAATGTAAACAAACTCCAAGTATGACCAAATAATGTTATGGAAATTAATGGCCTACATATTATCTAAATCAGAATTTGCAGTCGTGAGCACTACAACATCTACAACAAACACAACTTCTAAGGTCATAAATTAAAGCAAAATGAACACTTTTACGACTCTGTGCGCCGCGACGAAAGATCTGTGTGGTTGTTGTTGGTTTTGATGAGCCAAAACAATTATACACTAAAAGAAGTTCTAATATATTTTATTTTGTAAGTCGAACTCTTATTGTGTGGTAAAGATCAAAATGCATCAAAACGCATCAAAACTTTTCACACAGTGTACAAAACGCTACTGAAGTCATAAGTCTTAGCAAAATGAACACTTTTATGACGGTACGCGTCGCAGCCGAAACTCGAGCATTTGTTGTGTGTTTGTTGTTTTGTTTTATTGGGGGTAATAAAAAGTGGTTGTTGTATTGTTAAAAATCGCGAGCAAGCCAATTTACCGTTGCGAGCAGCGCGAGCAAGGGCTTGCCCACCGCTGATCTAAATGAAACCAAAATAAAATCTGACTTAAAACAGACTTAAAGAAAACTTTTAAGGCTACCACAATTTCCTATTTTTTTTTATTTTGTCTGGCCATCCTATACATTTGTATGGATCAGGGCTGCCAAACAAATTAAACGGAAAATGTCGTTAAAGCATGTGTCAGAAGACGATTTTTTCACCAACACTTTTTTGGTAAAAAACCGAAGGTGTCGTGTGAGCACTCAATATTTTAAAGCGTCGGTTAGGAACCGACGCTCACCGATGAAAATGGAACACGTTCCACTCCATCGCTTTTTCGCTTCGGTCAACACAAGCCACTAAAATGCATACAGAAATTATAGAGTGTAGGCAGATCATTTTGAAAAAATTAACCAATGGCATCTCTATATGAAAAGCGATGCGAATAATGTGAATGGCAAAGTATACCGTCGGTGAAAAGTGTCGCTTAACCTAATTTCAACAATTTCCTTTGTTTTCATTTCGATATGTGAGACCGTGCATTTTGATAACATAATTTGGCCACACTTGGTGTGTCCAATAAAAATTGACAATAAAAATTTTTTTTTTTGTTCAACAAATTTAATATTGCAGCCCTTTGAGATTTTGTGCGAGATGATCAAATAGAATAACATAATAAGCAGCATAACAATAAATACCAAAAATGCTAATTGTTGCAATATTTTATTTTTGATTTTAATAAATATTAATAAAATAAAAAAAAATGAAATTAAAAAAATTAAAATAAAGTATTTGCGGGGTCTCGAATCGCGGACATCTTGCGCCAAATTCTATACACCATCCACTGCGCCACCAACGTACTAAGCTTGCTGGATCAAACTATATGCCATATGTAATAGACTTCTGCGTGAATGTACTCATTTCTAGCTTAACAGATTTATTTTATTTATTTATTTATTAATGCACGACTAAAAGCAGTCGGCAAAGAAAAAATTATTAGATATAAAAATTAAGTTTACAATTTAAAATAAAATTAATATTAAATATAAATATAAGAAATATACTGTAAAGAAAAAATTAAAATTAGAATTATATCTGGGGTAAGCAAAAATTAATAATTTAAAATGATCCAACATTTGTTGCAAGGATTGGGAAAACCCAGAAAAACCCAATCAGATCAATAAATATTAGTGTTGTTGTTAGTGATTGATTGGTTTTAAAAATAATATAACATGTTATTAGTATTAGTAAGGTTAGGAATTTAACGATTTAAAATATTGGAAAAGTACGGATTTTAGGGAAGGGATAGGGAGAGAGAGTTCTGAGTAGAAAACGTGAAAGAGGCTATTATAATTAGAGCATAAAACCCGGAACGAACCGTGGGAAGCGTAATCAGTTGTGCATGTAAAATAAAAGGCCTGTAATTCCTAGTAGACCTGCGGGGGACCGAAAATCTGAGGCGGCCCAAAAGGGGACTAGAATCAATGTCGCCATTAATTAATTTGTGAAGAAAAACCACATTAAGAGTTTTCCTACGATTAATTAAAGACGGAAGGTCAATAAGACGAAGCCTATGGGAGTACGGTGGTAAACGCCGGTTGGGATCCCAGTTAAAACCACGTAAGGCGAAAAGCAAGAATTGCTTTTGAACTGATTCAATTCGATTCTGATTTATTTGATACTGTGGGCACCAAATGCACGAACAGTATTCAAGGATGGGACGGACTAAAGAGACGTAAAGGAGTTTAGTGGTGAAAGGATCATTGAATTCTTTCGACCAACGTTTAATGAAACCAAGTACTCCTTTGGCATCATTAACTATAGTGGAGATGTGCAAATTGAAGCATAATTTGCAGTCAAATAAAACTCCAAGATCCTTTACAGTTTTTATACGTTGCAAAGGGATATTGTCAATCGTATAAGAACCTAAGTAGGGCCTAGAACGACTAAATGTCATAAACATAGACTTCGAACAATTGAGATGCAACTTATTGGCCGAACACCATAGTTGCATAGTGTTCAAATCATCTTGCAGACGATTGTGAAACAGGGGATCAGTGTATGAAAAAATAAGCTTAACATCATCTGCATACATTAAAATATAAGAATGGGACAGAATAGTGGGTAGATCGTTAATGAACAGTGTAAAAAATAAAGGTCCTAAGTGACTACCTTGAGGTACACCAGAAGTTACACGAACCGAACTCGAAATGGTTGACCTAAGAAGCACTTTTTGGGTTCTACCTTTTAAATAAGTGGAAACCCAACGTATAAAGGCGGGAGGGAAACCTATGCAGTTAAGTTTGTAAAGTAAGAGGTCATGGTTCACAGAGTCAAAGGCTTTACTGAAGTCAGTGTAGATGACATCAGTTTGCTTTTTCTCTGAAAATGCATCATTTACCAGGGAGGTAAATTCAAGCAAGTTGGTCGTAGTAGACCGACCCTTAATAAAGCCGTGTTGTGCAGGGGAAATTATCGATTTACAGAGATGCTGCAAAGAAGAAACAAGGATTTTTTCAAATAATTTAGGAATGGCTGATAGCTTTGCAATGCCTCTGTAATTAGAAATATCAGACTTACGCCTTTTTTGTGGAGGGGAATGATATAAGAATCTTTCCAAAGATATGGAAAAATTGAAGTTTCAAGGGGTAGATTAAAAAGCTTATGCAACGGAGCAGCTAAAGAAGAACAGCATTCCTTAAGTAGACAACTAGGAATGTTGTCTGGCCCAGGAACGAAAGAAGATTTTAAAGAGCTAATAGAAGAGATTACATTGTTATAGGAAATAGAGGGTGCAAACATAGTGTTAGATTGAAAAATAGAATAAGGATAAGTTGAGTTGGAAGTGGAGATTGGAGAGTAGGTGGATTGAAAAAAGTTAGCAAATAGTTCAGCGGCTGCAGAGTCGTTGCCAGCAATATCTGTCCCAAGAAAAAAAGAGGAAGGTAAACTGGAGGATTTACGCTTCAAGTTAACAAATTTATAAAATTGTTTAGGGTCACGGGAAAACTGTCTTTTGCAACGAGTTAGATAGTTCTCGTAGCATATCGAGTTTAAATTGGCAAAGTCCGACTTGGCCACTGTATACTTAGACCAGTCGAGACTTGAACCTGACTTCTTATATTTTTTGAAATATTAAGATTTAATATTTTTTAAATAAGAAAGTCTAGGTGTAAACCAAGGAGGCTTTATAGAACCAGACGATGGAATATAATTTGGAATGCACACATCTAAGAGTGCATTTAGGGTCTCATAGAAAGAACTAAGAGCATTATCGATGTCAGTCGCTTTTTCTAAAAAGCACCAGTCGGTAGCAAGGATAAGTTCATTAAGCAATGAATAATTTCCCTTGCGAAAACAACGACGAGGTGATTGCTGACATAATAAAGGTTGACTAAAAGGTTTAGAGATTGAGATAGAAATTTCTATAGTAGGATGATGTAAGTCTTCAGGGATACTTAATGGGGATGACCTAGAGACGGCAGTATTTGCGAAGTCATTAATAAAAACTAGATCGAGAATTCGATCATTATGATTTCTTATTGAGTTTATTTGAAACAACGAGAGATCAAGCATGTTATCTAAGAAAATATCTTGATTTAAGGGAATAAGGTAAAGATCTGCACAGTAGTGTAGTGCCCTTCAAAATACTGCATTCATTCTTTGCTGTACAGTATATTCTATAGGCCAGAAGAAGACAGCACAACATTTTTATTGTTCTCACTTAGAGTGAGAACAGTATCTGGTTGTACTCTTCGTGAGTGAGTAGTAGTAGTGCACACACAAAATCGTATGCTATGCTATGTGTACACACTGAACAGACCCTGTACACTACTATTTACAAGTGCATAGAAGTATGAAGTGCGTGTACAGCGTTACCCTAAGTATATATGTACATTAGGGTGGAGTGAATTTCACTTTTTTTCGATTTTCGAAAACGCTGTATCATAAGTGGATGATACGGTATAAAAGCAATATCTGTAAGAAAAAATAAATTTTTTTGGAGGTCATCCTGAGGTGGCGCATCAACGATCTATTTTGGGAAATCGGTCAAAAAATTCAAAAAATCCAATATAACTGTAATTTAACCCCAAAAGATAATGATTAGGGCTTAGTTAGCCCTAACTGTTAGCTTTCTAAAACCATATCAACTTTAAAGATCGGTGGAAAAATATGGAACTTACAGATTTTTTAAGAATAGCAAAATTGGCAAAAAGCCGTTACATTTAAGGTGGACACGTTCTTTTGGAATGTGTAGAATGTATGAAGCAGGCACGTTATTATTGGGAAATTTTTTAATGAATTTTTTGGGTTGCTAAATTTTAAAATATGAACGTGAGAAAGCCACAAAAGGTTGTTAAATACCTTAAAACTATACTAGGTACAAGTACCTACCATAAAATTGTGTTGTACAAGTACCTGTCATAAAAAAACATCGGTTATTTTACAATTATTTCTTTCAGTAAAGTTTGCGAAAGGCGACTAGCAATATATACAACTAATTTGGAAAATTTGCTACGACTGTCCGATCAGATCGAGTTATATACCGATCGAAAGGTTTAGACCTAACTTACAAAATGGCTAGCACACCTGGTTCATGAGATAAGGGGGTGTAAGTGGGAGGGAAAAAATTTTAATAATTGCAGCTAATGGGGTCGTTGGGGCTTTTTGTTAAAATATTTTCTTTTATAAAAATTCTTATCAAAAATACGCGTCGATTGATACCCCGATCACCCAAATCCGATAACTGGTTCAAAAGATAATCAAATTTGAAATTTTTAGTGGACTTCTCAAAATGAGATGAAAAGTCAGTTGTTTGTCGGTTCGTTTGTGCGTATCAAAGCGCTAAAAAAGCTTAGATGTAATGATGAGGATTTGTTTCTTTTCAAAAATATAGAAATGTTTGTTCTACGACTTTTTGAATTTCCCGCTAGTTTAGCGGGAAAAAGCGTTTTCCCGCTAAAATTCAAACCCCAATAGTTTGCAAACCATAGAAGCTACAGATATGTCCTATATATCATTGGAAAGGTTAGTTTGAGGGCTTTTTGGCGTACCTTCTAAAGTACTCAGGTAACATTTTACAGGTAAAATAAGGTTTTTTAGCTTATATTTTGGCGATTTCTGACAAAACGGCACTAACGATTTTAAATGTATGTATGTTTTAGTACGTAAAATTCTGCGTTTTTTGGTATACAACACATAAATTTTGGTTGAGGGGTTTGGAAGATATTGCCTGTCAACTGAATATCTATATTTTTCCATCGGTCGAAAATCACGTTTTAGTTCGAAAATCACGTTTTAGTACTAAAAACTTTTTGGTTTTATGAGATACTCAACCAAACTGATAAAATACGCATTTTACATTGTTTTATATATCCTGACCAAAGTTGGTTCAAATCGGAACACTATATCATATAGCTGTCATAGGACCGATCGGATCAAAATTAGGTTGTAGTATGAAAAACTTTTTTGTTTTAAGAGATATTTTAACCAAATTGATAGAATATGCATTTAAGTTAGTTTTATACATCCTGACCGAAATTGGTTCATATCGGACCGCTATATCATATAGCTGTCATAGGACCGATCTGATCAAAATTAGGTTTTAGTATGAAAAACTTTTTTGATTTATGAGATATTTTAACCAAATTGATAGAATATGCATTTAAGTTAGTTTAATACATCCTGACCGAAATTGGTTCATATCGGACCGCTATATCATATAGCTGTCATAGGACCGATCTGGTCAAAATTAGGTTTTAGTATGAAATACTTTTTTGATTTATGAGATATTTTAACCAAATTGATAGAATATGCTTTTAAGTTAGTTTTATACATCCTGACCGAAATTGGTAACCGGTAATCAAACCACTATATCATATAGCTAACATAGGACCGATCGGGCGAAACGTCTTAGTATGAAAAGTAGAAAAGTATAAAAACTTTAAATAAAAATAAAAATTATTAAAAAAAAAAAAAACACGAAAATTGGTATTTGGCACTGAGCAAAAAGTAATTTTTATGTACAAAGAAGCTCGCCCTTTTTGAGCACAGTGCACAATGCCAATTTTCGTGTATTTTTATACCCTGAGCCCATTAAAAATGGGCAAAAAAGGGTATAATGCATTTGGCAGAATGTATGTAACAGGCAGAAGGGGGCGTGGCAGACCCCCAAAAGTATATATATTCTTGATCAGGATCAACAGTCGAGTCGATTGAGCCATGTCCGTCTGTCTGTCCGTCTGTCCGTCTGTCCGTCTGTCCGTCTGTCCGTCTGTTTGAACGCGTCGATCTCAGAAACCATAAGAGCTAGAGACTTCAAACTTGGTATGTAGGTTCCTGGATACCGTACGCAGATCAAGTTTGTTTTTATTTTTGGATCGGACAACTATATCATATAGCTGCCATAGGAACGATACATCGAAAATGAAGTTTTTGTATGAAAAGCTTCTTTAATTTTTGAGATATCTCAACCAATCTCACACGATATATATTTGGGGTGGTATTATACATCCTGACCAAATTTGGTCCAAATCGGCCCACTATATCATATAGCTGTCATACAGTCGCTCTGCCGAAAATCAAGTTTTAGTATGAAAAAGTTTTTTGTTTTTTGAGATATCGTAACCAAACTGATAGAATATGTATCTGGGCCGGTATTATACATCCTGACCAAGTTTGGTCGAAATCGGCTCACTATATCATATAGCTGTCATACAGACGATCTGCCGAAAATTAAGTTTTAGTATGAAAAAGTTTTTTGTTTTTTGAGATATCTTAACCAAACTGATAGAATATGCATTTATGTTGGTTTTGTACATTCTGACCAGATTTGGTTCAGATCGGTTCCATATATCATATAGCTGCTATTGGAATAATTGGTCGAAAATCAACATTTATAAAAGAGTACCTGGGCTCAGGGTATCCTACTGTCGAGCGTGCTCGACTGTAGCCGCACCTCACCGCGAGCGAAGCGAGCCGGGGGTAGGCGAGCGAAGCGAGTAGGGGGCGGAGCCCCCTTGTTTTTTAATAATTTTTATTTTTATTTAAAGTTATTATAATAAACTGAATTTTGCTCATCACACAATTGGATATTAGAAATTTTGGAGCTAAAAATTGCTTTCTTCACTAGACTTTTACCTCGTGTAGAGGTTTTTTTTGTGGGATTTTGGCTATACTATAGAAGTGTACACTACTATGATGCGTATTATGAATGTTCGTTTGCAGAAGTCTAGTGAGTAAATGTAGTACTCACTTTTTTAACACGCTGTACAGCTTGTGTGTGCTATTGTACAACTGTGCAAATGAGTGCATTCTTTTTCAACACGTGCATAATAAACATAGATGGTAAGGAAAACGACGCTCGTGCAACGGATGCACAAGATAATTTAAGTTTTTGGTAGAATAAATCTGTATTGGAATTAGAATATGTGTTGTTTTATATGTTTGTGATTGTTTATTGTATATTTGTGGTAATATAGTGCCCGACTCCCAGGCAAAAACAGTGATTACGGCATCAGAAAGGGTGTTTTCTGTTGCTAAAAATTTGATAAGCGAAAAACGATCAAAAATTGCCACCACTAAAGACATGGTAAACAAAATAATGTTATTTCATTCAAACGTTAACTTAAATATAGAATCTTTTATAACATATAACATTTATTATAATTACTTTTAATTAAAATATTACTAATTGTTAAACTCTTTATTTTATAATAAATACATTTTTATAGGAAAATATAAACCAATATTTTTCATCTTATTCTGGCGTTGACATATGTCATGAAGTTTCACTCACTGTACAGTAAGTCAACTGCACACCAAAACACTGTACACTGCACACCAATTTTGCTGTACTCATCAACAGCTGTGCAACTATGGAGAGAGTGAATACACTGTCTTTGAATACATTGTCTGTCAGTACAGGCAATATTACCCTATTCACTCACACCCAATTATACTGTGCAGAAAAAAAAGTGTGCCCACTTTTAGAATAAGTGATTCATTTGCCGTTAAGGATGCATTCATGCAGAAGTCTATTATGTAAATCAAAATAAACGCGAACTTTGACCTCGATTTTGATGCACTTGTTGACCGATTTTGGAAAATCGCCGTCGATAAAATTATCTTTAGTATATTGTGGTCAAGTTTTAAGCATGTAATTTGGTTTGGCCGGTGCAATGCTAAATCAGTGAGTGAATGAATGAAGTCAAGCAGTTTTATATATATATATATAGATTAAAAAGAAATTTTTTCATATTTAATTCATCTTTAATTTACATAAGTAAAATAGTATATATTTTTAAATTAAATATTTTTGTGCTAGAATAAAACAGAGTTTAATATACTTTTCTATTTTCTTTTATTTTAAGCTGAAAAAAACAGAAATATTTTTTTTTTATGACAATTTAAGTAGATTGTTAAGTATTTAAATTTGAATAAACGGGCATGAACCTGCCGTCGAGGGCACTTATGCTGTCCACTAGTAAATGGGTTGAAGCGTGGCATTTAGTCATATAATCGCTTACAGTGTAGAGCGTAGCCTAAGAGTTTCTGTAGTTTAAGTAGAGTTATCTTCATACCTTGTTGAATTATATAGTCCCAAGCATCTATTGTGAAAAAAGCATAAGTAATTAATAAATTTAAAATGAAAATTAGTAAATTTTATTTTCATTTGCCACGTAAAGCCAAAAATTATAAGCTAAAAGAGCTAAACATTCACAGTTGCCTCCCATGGGAAAGTATCTGCCAATTTGAGTTCACATTCTGAAATGAATAAGTAATGAAAGAAAAAATAAATATGATAAGGGCTTAGCACAAGTAAATGTATATATTTCCTTACAAATTGCTAGCGAAAGATCTCCAAAGAGAGATCATAGTTTTACATTTTCCCTTAAATATTTACAGGTTAAGCTAGACACAAATACTTGCTTACGAAGAGCATCAACATTTAGAATAGGGACCACGGATGTAGAGGCGGCTACGTTATCATTAATATTTATAGGAGATGCATTATTTATAGGGGATGCATTGCGAGGAAATCTACCCTTCCGACCAGATCCAGCCCGCACAGAAGAGACGATGACTTGGCCAGATTCAGTACTCTGAGTGGTAGAATTACCTGCAGAAGATGTAGGGGAATTGAATAGGTTAAAAATACCCGGAGAGGGCAATAAAGACAACGTTGGCGAGACGTCTTGGTAGGGACGAGATGCCAATGGCGTCACGGGAGGCTGAGTAACTGATTTATTAGGGGGAACTGATAAAAATTGAGAATCAGGTGGTGAATTAAATTTATATTGGCTAAGCGACTCGAGACAAGAGTCAAAATCACTCGAAAGAAGCTTAGCCATTTTATTAAGTTTTAGGAATTAATTTCTTACAGTGCTATACATACTTGAGAAATCCATTTGTAAATCGTTGTATACTGGACAAGACAATTTCACTGCACCACACTCCTTTTTAGAAGCGGCAATGATCTTGTCACATTCTCGACCTGTAAGACCAGCACACTTTGAATGCATTAAATTATCACTCAACCAGCAATAAATAAATGTCGGTTGCTCGGAACCATTATCACACTTGATGCAGTTTTTCTTGCAGCACAACATATTTCCAACAGAAGTTAAACAGATAAATAAATTGGCAAAATAGGCAGAAATTGCGCACGTAAGTAGAGCGGGAGGCACTCAAATGAAGCTCACACAAACAAATGTTTTAAAATTTGCGAAGCACCAAAACTGAGATAAGGAGATGCAAACACAAACAAAATCAATCGCTGTGCTTACAATAACAACAAACTTGTGTGAGCGAGGTGTAAAGCAAAATCCGAAATTCACAAACAAACACACGCACAAGAATGTAAAGATTTAAGGGAAAATGCAAACCTAAGTTTAGCAAAAATAAAATGCTATTTATTTTGACCACAATGCACAAATGATACAACTTACACAGCAAGTCGATAGCTAGTTCACTTTTGCACAATTTTAGATGTTAAAATATTAAAACGGTGCGTTATTATTCACAAAAAATGATGAAAGTTTACGATCCAAATTAAAACACGTCTGTTTCGCTTAAGCAAAGAACTCTCACTTCGGCAGTTTACATGCAGCATTTTGCCTGTATTGAAGAAATCGGTCCCATGGAAGGTATATGTTATAGTGATCCGATTTCAACCAAATTTGGACAGGTTATATAAGGCAATAGGCAAGAGGCTTATAACTTGTAAGTTTGGTAGAGATTACTTAAAAAACAAAAAAGGTTTTTCTTACTAAAGGTTGCAAATCGACCGTTCGTATAGATCGTTCCTATGGCAGCTATATGATATAGTGGTCCGATTTGTCCCAAATTTGGATAGGGTGTAATGGGCAATTAAAGATACCCAATTTATGAGTTTGATTGAGATTTATCCAAAAACAAACAAGATTTTTCATACTAAAACTTTATTTTCTACCGATCGGTCCTATGACAGCTATATGATAAAGTGGACCGATTTAAACCAACTTTGGTCAGGATGCATAAGACCAACTTATATGCATATTCTATCAGTTTAGTTACGATATCTAAAAAAAAACAAAAGTTTTTCTCAGGGAATAATACCGAAACCGGTACCGGAACCGTTAACCGAAATTAACCGTTTCATTGTGAGTACCGGAACCGAAACCGTAACCGAAATAAATTTGTTTATCAGAACCGAAAACCGAAACGTTTGTACCGGTACGCTTTCGGTACACTTTTCCAAAAATAATTTTTTGTTTTCCATATGTATATCATTTTGCAATTTTTCTTTCTATTAAAAAATAACTTTAGATTTAGGCTAGGATTATCTCGATAAAATAGCAACATATAGTATGTGTCTGTACAAATCTGTTAATATATTTTTGTTTTATAACATTTATTTTTTTGTTTTAATTTAATTGCTGTACCGGTACTGATACCGGAACCGAATGGAAAAGACCGAAATAAAACCGTTTACCGAAATAGTTGTTTCGGGAAGTACCGGAACCGAAACCGGAACCGATATCACTAGGCAACAGCCCAATTCTGAATTGGACCAAACCGACTTTTTTGGATAGATTTGGGGCCCGAAACACCGAAAAACATTTTTTTTTTTTTTCTATGGCAGAATTTTTTTTTAGAATTTTTTGAAATTTGGCTGTTTATTTAATGCTTTTTTTTTAGAGGTACGCCCACTTTTGTCATCATTACACCCGAATGCCAAAACCGATATTCAAAAGCTTTACTTTTCCTGAAAGCTAATGAATATACCTATAAATCATCCATACACAGTCTAAGATTAAAGTCAGTAGTTTAAGAGCTATTAATTTTTGAATTAAGAAAATGTTGTTCTTTTTAAGCTTTTTTTTTAGCTTTTTTTTGTTTTTAAATTCAAGGAAAACTCGAAAAAAAATCTGAACGGGGGTTCAGATTTTTTTTTGCAAGGCTGCATTATTTGAGCGTCGTTTAAGATATGTCTTATGAAAACCTGTGGAGAGACGGCGATATAATATTTTTTTGTGTCTAGGCATGTTTTTGTCGACTTTTTTGACTTCCTTGTAGAGTGGCATAACCTTTTGTATGAAAATTTTTTGTGTTTTTTGAGATATCCTAACCAAACTCACAGGAAATCAATTTGATGTTGTTTTACGCATTATAACAAAATATGGTTGAAATCGGTCAACTATATCATATAGCTGCCAAAGGAACGATCGGTTGAAAATCAAGTGCTAGTATGAAAAGCTCTGTTCTTTTTTGGGATATATCAACCAGTCTCACAGGTTGTGTATCTTATAATCGGTTTTATATCCCTACCAAATTTGGTTCAAATCGGTTCACTATTCAATATAGCTGCCATAGGAACGATCGGTTGAAAATGCACCTTTAGTATGAAAAACTTTCTTATTTTTTAATAAATTTCAACCAAAATCACAAAATGTGTATGCTTTGTTATCTTATATATCGTTACCAAAATTGGTTCAAATCGTTCTACTATATCATATAGCTGTCATGGGACCGATCGGTGTAAGATCAAGCTTCAGTATGAAAAACTTTTTTGTTTTTTGAAATATTTTAACTAAGTTGGTAGAATATGCATTTATGATGGTCTTAGACATTCTAACCGAAGTTGGTTCAAATCGGTCCACTATATCTTATAGCTGCCATAGGACCGATCGGTACAAAATCAAGTTTTAGTATAAAAAACTTTTTTATTTTTGGAGATATCTCAATCAAACTCATGAATTACGTTATTTTAATTGCCCCTTATATTCTTATAAAATTTGGTTGAAATCGGACCACTATATCATATAGCTACCATAGGAACGATCGATACGAACGGTCGATAAACTACCTTTAGTATGAAAAACTTTTTTATTTTTTAAGTTATCTGTACCAAACTTACAAATTTAGAATCTTGTATAGTCTTGTACAACCTCTCCAAATTTGGTTGGAATCAGACCACTATAACATATAGCTGCCATGGGACCGTTCAGTCGAAAATCAACCTTTGCGTCAAAATTCTTTCATTGATTATATGCAAATAAATTAGTCGTTATTCCATAGATTTTAACGGTAAACATACCAAACGATGGGTAATTAATATAGCTTAATATATAGAAACAAATTTAATAGTTCAGATGACCATCTTAAATGCATATTCAGTCAGCTTAGTAAAAATATCTCAAATAACAAAATAGTTTTAAATTTTAACACATTAGTTTCCGCCGATTGTTCCTATGGCAGCTATATGATATAGTTGACCGATTTCAACCAAACTTTGTCATAATGCGTAAAACAACATCAAATTGATTTCCTGTGAGTTTGGTTAGGATATCTCAAAAAACACAAAAAATTTCCTAAAATGCTTTATGTCTCGCTCGCTCTCAATCTACGTTGATATTGTGAAATTGCAAACGCGTCTACTGTGTATAAAAAAAGTATTTTGACAAATGAATCTTTAGCTACTCGAAATATTTGTTTAAAAATACTCATTTAAAAAAAAATAGCTTGTAATAAATATTATTTCCATAAATAAAAGACCGTTTTATAACACTAGGCAACAAATTTGAGCTTTTTGGCTATAACACAAACCAAACCAACTTTTTTGGATAGATTTGGGGCCAAAAACGACGAAAAACTTTTTTCTTTTCTATGTTAAAATATTTTTTTTTAGTATTTTTTAAAAATCTTGCTTTTTTTCGTACTTTTTTCCACTTTTGTGATCATTACTCGAGAATGACAAAACCGATTGACAAAAGCTTTATTATTTCTGAAATCCATGAATATATCTATAATTCATTAATACAAAGTTTTAGATTTAAGCCAGTAGTTTAAAAGACATTAATTTTTGAATTAAGAAAATTATGAGTTTTTTTTTTTAACTTTTTTTTACTTCAAAATTCGAGGGAAAGTCGAAAACAATTTATTACATTTTGTCTTCTATTTTATTTACATAGATGCATTAATTACACGTCGTTTAAGATATGATTAATCAAAATCTGTGGAGAAACGGCGATATAATAACTTCCTTGTAGAGTGGCATAACCTTTAGTATGAAATTTTTTAGTGACTTTTGAGATATCTTAACCAATCTTACACAATATCAATTTGTTATTATTTTACACATGTTGACCATATTTGGTTCAAATCGGTCTCCTATATCATATAGCTGCCATAGGAACGATCGATAGAAAATGTAGGCTTAGTATGAAAAAGTTTTTTGTTTATTATTATTGTAATATATAAACTAATAATGAAATATTGTTTAATAAATAAATAAAGACTTCTTTTACACAATTTGGCTGGATGGAAAAAGTGTAACGTCCGTAACAGACAAAAATTTAGATTTTTTTTAGCGGGACTACTTACTTGTATTTTCTCAGCTGGATTGATATGGTTGTTTAGTCCACATCATTTTATGTATTTGTACTCCCAATGAGCTGCAGTTTGCAAAAAAATTTATGAAAATATACTAATGTGCACGCCAACTGTGTCAATTTAAACGTGCAAGTTTGCGTACGAATGTAACGCCCGTAACGCAGGATTAGCCCATATGTACATACATTGTACGTTTGTATGGTCTGTAATTTTTAGACCTCATACATAAAAACGAAAATATGCGTCACAGACAGAAGGAGAGTGGCAGACACTATAATGTAAATATATGATCAGCATCAATAGTCAAGTCGATATAGCAATGTCCGTCTGCTCGTCTGTCTGTCTGTATGAACAACTAGAACTCCGAGACTACATATAAGAGCTAGAAACACTAAACTTAGTATGTAGATTCCTCTATATTGCAGGCATATCAAGTTTGTTTCTTTTTTGGATCGGACCACTATATGAACACCTAGATCTCCGAGACTATAAGAGCTAGAAACACCAAACTTAGTATGTAGATTCCTCTATATTGCAGACATATCAAGTTTGTTTCTTTTTTGGATCTGACCACTATATCATATAGCGCCCATAGAAACTATCGGTCGAAAATCAAGTTTTTGTATGAACAACTTTTTTTATGAGATATCTCAACTAAACTAAGAGAATATGCATATAACTTGGCTTAATTTAAACTGTCCAAAGTTGTTTCAAAACGGACAACTAAATCATATAGCTGCTATAGGACTGATTGGGCGAAAATCAAGTCTTAGTATGAAAAACTTTTATGTTTTATAAGATATCTCAACCAAACTAAAAGAGTATGCATATAACTTGGTTTTATATATCTTGTCCAAAGTTGGTTCAAATCGGATCACTATATCATATACTGCCATAGGACCGATTGGGCGAAAATCAAGTCTAAGTAAAAAAATTTTTATTGTTTTCTGAGATATCTTAACCAAAGTAATAGAATATTCATATAACTTGGTTATATATATCCTGTCCAAAGTTGGTTCAAATCGGACCACTATATCATATAACTGTCATAGGACCGATCAAGCGAAAATAAAGTCTTAGTAAGACAAAATTTTTTTGTTTTATGAGATATCTCAACCGAGCTTGGATTTCGGACGAAAGTCAGGTGGTTCAGCTTCGCCTGGACTATGAGATGCACAGGATGAAAGTATGAATGAATTTGTTGCGGGATTTGTTGGAATACATTACGTAGGTGAGTGGCAAATGTATTGTCTCTGTCTTCGTCGCAACGGGTCCAGCAGCCTATAGAGTTTCTTATAAGCGTTACAGTTTCGATCGGCGCACTTAGCGTTGGGTGACCTCTCCACAAAGGATGCTTGGTACTGGTTGGTGATAATTGCTCTATGTAGCGGCGTTGGGCATCTGTTTCTTCTTGCCTTAGGGCATTGCTGACCCTGCGCGAAGCATCTTTAAAGCGTTGTTTGGTAGATGGCGACCGGTGGGACTACTATTTACGTCGCAATCATCGCTTTTCCAAAACAAGTTGTTCTATTTAAAGAATAGTTTTGCGTTGATTGGTCTGCACATACGCATGTTGTGGAGTAGAGATTTTAGATGCTTCAGCAAGTACAGATTCTAAAAAATCAGGAGAGCAGTCGATGTCCGCTTCAATGTTGAATTGCGGGGTAAGATTGAGGTGAGAGCTAACGTATTTCTTGTACTTGATTGATTATTTTGATTGTTGAGATGCAAGCATCTGTATCAAGGTGTTTTGATTTTGCATAAGGTTTTGTATAGTTGATCTCAAAACCGACATGAATTCCATCATACTTTGTTGTAGGGTGAAAATCAATGCTTTAATAGAGCTTTGTGACTGCTGCATGGGCTGCTGGGCGTTATCCATACTCAAAATTTCTTGGATTTCATTAGGGGGTATTGCTGAGGGAGTTGGTTTTTGTAAGCCAGATTTTAAAGCACTAGCGAAAGATATGCCGTTGATAGTGTTTGTGGGACCAAATGAGGACCTGGCTGCTTTGGCGAAAAATACGTCGGGAGTAGTTTGGGATGCTATAACTGCAGCTGGCAGGTGCTGATGGTGCGCTGTTGGTACTCGTCGGATACGGTTTTTTAGTTTCTTGTACACTGGACAGCCTTTGTAGTTTGCGTTTTGATTTTCACCGCAGTTGCCGCACTTTTTTTGTTGTAGTTGGTAAAATCGGAGAGCAAGAACGCGCCCTCGCATCCTCTACGGCTAAGAGGTACTGCTTTGATTTTTCGGTTGTTTGTGGTGTTGTGTCGGAGACGTAGCTAAAGTAAGCGTTATTGTTGGCCAAAAAGAGTCGCCGTTCGTCTTGCTCGCGCTGACGCTGGGCACGGCTATCGTAGTGACTCATCGTAGTTAACACTTGCTCAATTAAAATTCTATTTGATTTGTTTATAGTTTATATAATAGTTTAATTATACTTTCAAAACTAGTTTAGTGATCGATCGCTTCGCACTAGGGGGATCTTTGCCAAAATTTTAGATTTTTACCGCACTTGGGTACTATTTAATTTTGATTAATTCTGAGAGTTTTAAAGACACACGTCTGCACGGTCCGAAGGTTTGTTTCATAAAAATAGCTCAAAAAATGATCATTGAACTTCCAAACTGTGCTATTCCTCATCTGTAAACTTTTCAACGCTACTACACTTGGCTACTTCCCAAAAAAAAATGGAAGAAGTCGGTCATTATGATGATACCCAAAACTGGAAAAGATGATACAATACCATCATCTTTTAAGCCAATTAGTCTACCATCGTGCTTGTCTAAGCTTTTTGAAAAATGCCTCTTGACGCGCATAAATCCTCATCTGAGAACACACAACGCCAGCCCAACACATCAATTTGGCTTCAGACAAAAGCATGGATCTATCGAGCAAGTCAACCGAATAACATCAGAAATACGTACAGCATACGAACATTGGGAATACTGCAGTGCAATATTCCTCGACGTCTCCACAGCGGACATCCCGATAAATGAGCGGCTAACAACATCTACGTTTGCAGACGATGCCCCATTCAAGCAACAGCACGTCTAGCTGAATATTTGGCGGTAGTAGAGAAATGGCTAGCCGACTGGCGTATTAAAATAAATAACCAAAAATGAAAACACACCATGTTTACTCTTAACATGCAAACATATCCTCCGTTATCACTCTTTAATACGCAACTTCGACATGCCAAAGAAGTAACGTACCTTGGCGGTTATCTTGATAGGCGGCTCACCTGGTGTCGTCACCTTGAAGCAAAGAAAACGCAGATTAAACTGAAAGTCAATAACTTTTATTGGCTTTTAAACCGCCGATCTCCTCTCAGCTTGGACTACAAGGTCCTACTCTAGAGTTCCACCATAAAACCAGTAGGGACCTACGGCTCGCAGCTCTGGGGAAAAGCGTGCAAATAACTTGCTTTTGTCTCAACCAAACTTATAGAATGTGAATTTAAGTTAAGTTTAAGTCCAATATATCATACAGCTGTCATTGAAAAAGTAGTCGAAAATGTATTACAACGCTTGCAACAGCATCAAGCGAGCAAAATATTTTTTAAGTTTTGCAGTCGTTGCTATTTCCATAGTAAGTACGGGGTCTCCGACAGTCGAGTATGCTCGACTGTAGCATCGCGAGCGAAGTGAGCAGGGGGCGAAGCACTTAACATAACAATAAATACCTACCTGTTTTTATGCACTACTTATTTATTAATTTAATTGTCTTTATTCATTATTTAAATTAATTGTTATATTAATTTTTATTAAACACTTTTTACTTTTTTGCACTCTTTACACGACCAGCTCGGCCAACAAACAATTCGCACTAAAACATCTAAGCGTTTCTGTCGCTGCTATGCTCAAAAAATGAAGAAAGTTGCGATTACCGTAATGTCTCGAACTCGCGATGTCTGCATTTGGCACAGTGTGTCAAAAATTAAACAAACACAGTAAAATATTATTTTTTTGTGCATCAGCTTTTTATATTTTGTTTTGGTAATTGTCTATTAGTTCAAGCCCAACTCAATAAAAAAAAAAAAAAACCAAACCATAAATGTTCTGTACTGTAATACGTAAGAGTAAGTAACTGTGGAAAGAGAAATGTAATACCTTTCCAATGGTGTGTTATAGGGCTGCAAAACTATCGATGTTACTATCGATAGTATCGAGGTTTTCAAAATGGTCGGATGTATCGATGTTAAAAATTGAACATCGATATATCGGATGCTTCACTGCATCAGTGCTGCCAGATTTTTTGGGTCCATTTTTACAATTATTATTAGTTGAAATACGACAAAATTTCATTAATAAGCAAAAAAAAAAAAAAAAAAAGGTCAATTTGGTTAAACGCAGCATTATCAAACCGAAATTTGTGTTCCAAAGTGCAAATAAACGATATGGCTAGAAGTGGCTAGATCATTTTGAAAAAAAAAAGCCCGCTCAAAAAGTGGCTAGTTCTAGCCACAAAGTGGCTGAGTTGGCAGCCCTCCACTGCATGGTGACGCTTCAAGCTACGCGTAAGTGTTTGTTGAGTTAAAAATGTGTATAATTTTTTTCATTTTAAATTCATTTTTTGGTAATAGTTTCTTACAGCAATAATTGGCGGTTCTTCTGTATATAGTGGATAAGTTTTTGTGCACATCAAGTAAGTAAAAACCTTAAAAGCAGCAGTGTATATTATTACAAATCAATTGCGTTTTAGACAAAGTTAACAATCTAAAATATTTGAAAAATTTTCGATGTTTTAACGATATATCGATGTTTTTTTTGGAAAACATCGAGGTTTTGAAACATCGAAGTTAAAAACTATTGATGTACCCACTATCGATAGTTTTGCAGCCCTAGTGTGTTACACTTAAAGCTAGGATAAATATTTAGAAATATATGGATTTTTTCAGTTTTTTGCATCTTCACCGTACTTTGAACGAAAATTACTAAGTCAAATTGGCATAAAACGACTAACAAAAATCAATTTAATTTACATCTTGCGCAACTTAGTTAATCAAAATCAAGTAATATTTAACTAAGATATAATTGCTGACAGTTTTTGATCGTTTTTTATTTTTTTTCGCTACGTTAACGTGTTATTATCGGACCACAGATCGGAAAGCATATGAAAACTAAAAATTTCAAGTCCAAATTTAAAATCTTTAGAAACGAGCTTGGGAAAGTTATATTACGCTATGTGATAATTTTTATACCCGTTCCTTATAAAAAATAAGTATAAGGGTATATTGTGTTCGTTGGAATGTATGTAACAGGGAGAAGGAGGCATCTCCGACCCTATAAAGTATATATATTCTTGATCAGCATCAATAGCCGAGTCGATATAGCCATGTGTGTCTGTCCGTCTGTCCGTCCGTGTGAGCGCCTAGATCTCAGAGACCATAAGAGATAGAGATACCAAACTTTCACTAAAAGACTTCTATATACCCCACGCAGATCAAGTTTGTTTCAAATTTAAGCAACGCCCCCCTCCGCCCCCGCAAATAGCGAAAAACCGTCTAAACAAAGAAATCTCAGAGACTAAAAGAGATGAAGTAACCAAATTTGGCACACAGATTTCTATATACCTCACGCAGATCAAGTTTGTTTCAAATTTAATCCACGCCCCCCTCCGCCCCCGCAAATCTCGAAAAACCACCACACCCACAGTTTTTGAGATAATACGTTTTTTGTGATTATTAGCGTTATCTATTAGCGTTATCTATCATCCCACTAAATCGCATTAAGATCGGACATGTAGAACGACAGTTATGGCGAATTAAAGTTTTCAGATCAAAACAAGTATTTTCTTTAAAGTACTTTTCAATATACATATTATAGTAAGTAACGGGTATCATATGGTCGGGATCTCGACTATAGCCTTTCCCGCTTGTTTTTTATTAATTACAGGAGAGCCGACTATGTTGCAGTTGTGAACTATTTTTTAAGGACGTACAATGACATGAACTGCAGCATGTCTATAAAAATTCATTTTTTGCATCCCAGTTGATCTAGACCAGTGGAGCGACGAACAAGGCAAACGGTTTCTCCAAGAAATCGCTACTTAACAAAAGCGCTCTGATGGCAAAAATAAAATCAACATATTAAACAAATAACTGCTGCTTACTTAGCACGGACCAGAAACCGATATAATCAGTGTAAAAAAAAACAAGATCGAGTAAACATTTTTAAGTGTGTACTAAAAGTTAAAAAAAAAAAAATATAAAAAAATGAAGGAGCTCGATATATTTTATTATTTTACAGTTTTTAGAGACACTTCCACTCTAAAATATTCTATACGAATTTACTATAAAGTGTTCAACAAAATTAGGACAATCGACAGTGTTATAATGGCGTGCTCATCAACATATTGCGCAACATTTAGTTTCCGAAAATCTATTTTAACTTTTCAAATTATTGACCGATTTCGGAAAATGGACAAAAATTTTATTTTTACCGTAATCCAAAATTTCGATGTGATACCACAAATTCTAGTATTAAAAAAAAATTATTTACCTCTACCTACAACATACGCTATGTCCTATCCCAGAAGTTTTGATTTGATTTTTTTTTGTAATACAGAGTTAACTAATATTATGACAATTTTTCATTACATTTTTTTCGCTTGAGATTTAAAACAAAAAACAATCACAAACTCATGATGTACTTTGAACACCGGCCATAATATGACCATACCATAGAAATTAGAAAAGGCAATTTTGTGTGGAAACCTTAAAGACTTAAAAAAAAACTAGATAAGTCGCCAAACTAGTTTTTACGGCTAAAATCATGATAAATTACCCCCTATTTGGGGTTTTTTTTTTATGAGGTGGGCCCGAACTGATAGACAATTACCTTTGCTTTTAATCAATTAAAAATAACGGCGCACTAAACTTAATGCTTTTGCTATTTAAGGCCGTTGGGGCCTTTTATAACTTTTTTTATTTTTAGGATTTCTACTATTTAAAAATACGCGTCGATTGATACCTCGATCGTCCACATCGGACAAGCAGCTAAAAAGATAATTTAGTTTGAAATTTTAAGTGGACTTCACAAAAAGAAATAAAAAGACAGTTTGTTTGTTTGTGTGTCTGTATCAAATCGCTATAAAAAAAATGCTTAAAATGGATGATGACGATTTAATCCTCATCGAAAAATAGAAATGTTTGTTCTACGACTTTTTGAATTTCTCGCTAGCTTAGCGGGAAAACGCTAAAATTAAATCCTCAACAATTTTCAAGCCATCACTGCGGTCGGCAGCTCGCGCTAGTGACGAAATCAGCACAAAAGGTGCGAAAGGCGACTAGCAATATATACAGCTAATATGAAAAATTTGCTACGACTGTTCGATCAGATCGAGTTATATACCGAACGAAAGTTTTAGTCCTGACTAACAAAATGACTTTCTATAAATTTTGCTTAGGGGAAAAATTTAAATGATTGCAGCTGATGGGGCCGTTGGGGCCTTTTCGTAAAATATTTTTTTTTTCAAAAATACGCGTCGATTGATACCTCGATCACCCATAACTATCAACTGGTTCAAAGATAAATAAATTTAAAATTTTTAGTGGACTTCTCAAAATGGAATGAAAAGTCAGTTTGTTTGTTTGTGTGTCTGTATCAAATCGCTAAAAAACCGCTAGTTTAGCGGGAAAACGTTAGATCCCGCAACAGTTTCCAAACCATATAAGCTAAAGATATGTCTTACATGTCGTTGGAAAGGTAGAAGTACTCTTAAACATTTTTTCTAAAGTGCTCAGGTAAAATTTTTTGTCGCGATTTTGGAAAAATTCACATTCAACATATTTATCAATCTTCAATATATTAAAGTCTAAGAAGTTTCGCGTTTTTTGACATATCACATATGGGTATTTCCAGAGAAATGTCGAGAATGCGACATTTGTACGTCTTTAAATGATAAAAATTATTGTCAAAAATTAACATTTTCAAAATTATTTTCTTACGTGTTTAATGCATTTTATCAACAATTTTTATTATCATAAAAGACAAGCATTCAAGACTTTTCGTTGTCAAATTAATAATAGAAAACCAAGCATCGAGAACGCGACGAAAAATAAAAGTCACTTTTGACTTCATCTTGAAAAATGCGAAAGTCTGCCAAATGTAGCAAGTAATTTGGATGAAAATATTATTAATCCATAGTTAAATAATGATGTTTTCCATTTTAGTAGTTATTTTGATGTGTTACTATAATTTTTATATTTTACAAGATCGTGACTAGATTTCCACATAGTTTTTGACAAGAATTTGTATCAAACTTTAATTAAAAAAACAAAGAAAGTAACTTCAAAACTAAATTGAATTATTTTCTTGCATGATGATTAAATTTTTGATGCTGGAAGAGAGATTTTGTCAATTAATTGATATAATACATACAAACCTTTTTGGAAGTCAATTTTTCAGAAAACAGCCAAAAATATAGAAAAACTTGATTTAATTAAATTTGAAGTCGGTATGTGCGGTATAATTTATGTGGATATTGCTAAAACACGTAAATTAAATTTGTTTCCGGAAGAAAATATGACAAGATGTGAGTTTTTGATCAATTTTAAGATTTTGGTCGTAGTCGACCTTTTTCTGGAAATGCCCATATATCTGAAAAATTCGATTTCTCGGGATATTACCATTTAAGTTTAACGATACATAAGTATTACGTATAGTTGAAAGCTGACAGTAGCAATAACGTGTCACAGCAGCAAACCTACGTAGCATACAGCTTACGCGTCATAAACAACCGATGTTGCCAGAAAGTTTTTTTTTTCGTTGAAGAAATCTAAGCGTAGCCAGACAGTTTATTTAATTTAATTTTTTTTTTTTCAAAACTCGGGCTTGCGTCTTTCATTTATGTGTATTATTAAAGAAATTTTTTTGTAAATATAAAAGATATTCAAAAAATAAATTTACATATTTAACTATCTAGCTGCATTACTGATAATGCTACATTGTCAAAAGCAAAAACTATTGCAATACATTCTACCAAACACATTATACCCTTATGTGCCCATTTTCAATGGGCTCAGGGTATAAAAATATTAACTATTAAAAAAACAAATTGACATTCTGCACTGTGCGCAATAAAGGTGAGCTTTTTTGTACATAAAAATTAATTTTGGCGCAGTGCCGAATATTAATATTAATATATAATATTTTTATTTAAAATTTTTATGCGCAGTATTTTAATTTTGTTTGTTACAAAATTGGATATCAGAAATTTTCGGGATAGAATATGGGCATTTCCACCGCAGCTACAAACTTAAAATTTATCAAAAACTCACATCTGAAATTTTCTTGCAGAAACATTTTCAAGTTATTTTTTTTTATCATTTAACACATTAATTAGATCTTTAGTTTGAGCATATCGACCGTATTTTTGAAAAAATTACGTTTGTGTCAAAAGTTGACTTCCAAAATGGAGAGATTGTATTATAACAATCTTTTGACGATATCTTTTTTTAGAAACAAAAAATTAATCAAAATGCAAAGAAAACACTTCAGTTCTATTAATAAAGCTTCTTAGTGACTTAAAAAGTAAAAATGTAATTCATTCGAAGTAAACAAAAACATCAAAATAGTGATGGTAAAAAATGTACCGTGCGCGATGTCCCGTGCGAATTTGCATCAATTTGAAATAAAAAAAGTGCAAGTTATCTTTGAAAAAAATCATAACCATTTTTAGGAGGCAACAATGCACAAGAGCTTAAAATTAGTTGCATTAAAATATTGCCTCTGGATTCGCTGAAATTGGTGTTTGAATTGGTTGACCTCACCAGTCACTTCCATTTCGTGTCCTGTGCGAATCACTTAAGCTTTTTCTATTATCTTAAAAATGAAAAATTACCCAAATTCAATCTTTGCACTATATGTTAACCCGAATCGTCCTAAGCAACATTTTTTCGAATTTCTTAATGAAAATTTCAGGGCTGATAAATTTGAGTTCGCTAAATCCGAAAAACACATTCATTTTGTTCGTCCTTGTCAGGATAATCGACAGGATCATTATTTCGGCTGTTACCATATGGTAACGCTGGGAAGTACATGGCAAATGTTTGAGAAAAAGTCTAATAAACACAGCTTAATCCAACAGGGGGGGCTCTTCCTTGATATATAGGACCAAATTTGTGCAAATCGGTGCAGAATTTCGTATATATAACACAACTGTCATAGGAACAATCGGGGTCAAATTCACCTTTAGTATGAAAAACTTTTTTCTATTCTGAGATATCTCAACCAAACTCTTACAATATGTGTCTTATATGTTGCTACACATCCTGACCAAATTTGGTTCAAATCGGACCACTATATCATATTGCTGCCATAGGAGCAATCATATTTTATAAATAAAACAGTACCTAAAAGCGAAAAAATGTATGGAAAAAACCTGTACCCTGTACTTCCCAGCGTTACCATATGGTAACACGAAAATAAAAAGCGTAAATTAACTTTAAAAAAGTGTTTTTTATTTAAGATTTGTTTCATAATTAAAAAGTGCACTCTTTTACCTTTCTAATGATGGGTGCATTGCATATAGTTCAGTACTAAAATTAGTTAAGCGATTAAAATTTACTTGCGACGAATTGCCAAATGCCGTTTTTTTGCACTGCAGAATATAATGAGCAACTTAATACGCATTTTTCGATCAGCTAACTTCAAGAGATTGTGTCAATCAACTTTTTATCAGTTAGAGACAACAATTTACTCTTAGAATATCAAATAAAAGTTAATCTAATGTTAATATGTTATCTAAAAACTAAGTTTTAGTAAATGCCTATTGCTTGTTACCATATGGTAACGCTGGGAAGATTCGGGTTAAGCCCTTCATCAGAAAAAAAACCGTTTCCTTTTTACGGTTTTTTTATTTGAATGTATAGTAATGTCCCGTGCGCGAGTTTGGAAATGCCCATATGCTATGGTCACTAGAGTTTTACCTTGTGTAGAGGTTTTTTTTGTGTATACGCTACAGATATATGCTATATATCGTTGGAAAGCTAAGATTGAGGGCTTTTGGATGTATCCTTAAACTTCTTTTTTTCTAACTGCTCAAGAAAAATTTTACAGGTGACAAAAGGTTTTTTGTCTCACATTTTGGCGATTTAAAAAATTGATAATTGAAAAATGTTAATTATAAAAAAAAAATTGGCATTAATGCTTATGTACAAAAAATCTCATCTTTTTTTCGCACAGTGCAGAATGTAAATTTGTAGACCCCGTACTTAAAAAAAGTACAGTGGTCTATTGGGTTTTTTTTTTAATAATTTTTATTTTTATTTAAAATAATTATTAAGGGTGTTTTTTTTAGATGCTGGTTTTTCCAGTAGAGATAAAGCTGACATTTTTAGACACCGACTTAAAAAAAATACAGGTGTCTATTGGGTTTGTTTTAACGAAAATGTGCGTAACAGGCAGAAGGAGGCGTGGCAGACCACATAAAGTATATATATTCTTGATCAGCATCAATAGCCGAGTTGATATAGCAATGTCCGTCTGTCCGTCTGTCCCGACGTCTGTATGGATACCTAAATCTCAGAGACTATAAGAGCTAGAGACACCAAACTTGGTATGTGGGTTCTTTTATATTGCAAGCAGCTCAAGTTTGTTTCAGAAATCGGCCACGCCCCCTTTATCGCCCACAAATCGAAAACAAAAATTTCATATCCAAATTATAAGAACAATTTAAAAGCTAGTGACACCAAACTTAGTATGTAGATTCCTCTCTATTGCTGGCATATCAAGTTTGTTTCTTTTTTGGATTGTACCACTATTTCATATAGCGCCCATAGGAACAATCGGTCGAAAGTCAAGTTTTGTTTTTTGTTTTTATTTTTAGAGATATCTCAACCAATCTGATACAAAATAAATAAAACTTGGTCTTATATATCCTGTCCAAAGTTGGTTTAAATCGGACCATTATATCATAAAGCTGACTTAGGACCGATCGGGCGAAAATCAAGTCTTAGTATGAGAAACTTTAATGTTTTATAATATATCTCAACCAAACTAATAGAATATACATATTACTTGGTTTTATATATCCTGTCCTAAGTTGGTTCAAATCGGAACCTACGACCACCCGGGCCCTCCTCCAGAAGACGTCACGAGAAGTCTAATAAAAGACTGCGAAACTCGAAGTATCAACCTTATCATTGGATGCGTTGCCAATGCACACCATACCCAGTGGGGTAGCACAAATACAAACACAAGGTGTGAGTCACTCTTAAACTATTTCCTCAGCACTAACCTAGTTCTAAGTAACAAAGGTTGTGAACCTACTTTCATAATACCCTAGTATCCTATCCAATATATGATCTAATCAGAGACTGGAAAGTGGCAGACGATCACTCCTTCTCTGATCACAGATACATCGAATTATCCCTCAACTTGAGGCACTCTAAACCAATACAATTTACCAATTTGAGAAAGACCAAATGGCCAATATTCACTGCTCTCCTTAAAAAGGCTATCCTAGAGGTAGCACCAGAAGGACTTCACTCTACAGACCGACTAAGTTACCTAGTAAAAACCTTTACTAAGGCTTGCAACTCTGCTTTCAAGGCAGCTTGTCTCATCAGCAGACCTAAAAGCGGAAAGAAACCACCATGGTGGAATCCCAACCTACAAGAACTTCGCAAGAGCTCGAGAAACCTCTTCAATCAAGCCAAGGCTATTAACACAGAAGAATCTTGGCTCAATTACAAACATGCCCTTTTAACATACAAAAAAGCGACACGACAAGTCAAAAGAGATTCATGGAGAGCTTTCTGCTCTGACATAGAATCAACACCGGACGCAGCCAGACTGACGAAGATTTTTATCGAAATCTGCCCCCACACTTGGATACCTCAAAAAAGAGGATGACACCTGGACTACATCAAGCGAAGAGTCACTGGATGTACTCCAAAAAAGCACTTTCCAGGCTGCAAAGCATCCAATCAAGGTAGATACCAAGCCCCGACTGAGGTGCCACTCAGCCCCTCTCTTCTAAGCAAACGCAACATAACCTGGGCTATAAGCAGCTTTAAACCGTACAAGTCACCTGGACCAGACGGCATTTTTCCTGCTCAACTACAACAAGCAGGAGACACTGCCATAAACTGGCTACAATCTATCTTTCTAGAAGTTCTCAAAACTGGCCATATACCTGACGCATGGCGAGTCTCTAAAATAGTTTTCATACAAAAAGCTGGCAAATCATCCCATACGACATCAAAGGACTTTAGACCAATCAGCCTGTCGTCATTTATGCTCAAAACCTTCGAGCGACTCTTGGCTCTTCATCTTTCACCCCCATCTCTTGTCTAATTCTCAACACGCATATCGGAAAGGCAAATCGACGGAAACAGCTTTGCACTCCGTAGTCGCCACTATAGAAAAATCCCTTTCGCTCACTGAATACTCCCTCATAGCCTTCCTAGACATCGAGGGAGCTTTTAACAACGTCGTCCCGGAAGCTATCACTGGAGCACTGACAAACTTGGGGATTGAAAGCCGGCTAGTGGAACTCATCGACCAATTGCTCACATGCAGGGTCGTAACGTCCACACTTGGCTCTTCAACACTCACCAGGTTCGTCAGTAGGGGAGCACCTCAAGGAGGGGTTCTATCTCCTCTTTTATGGAACCTAGCAGTTAACAGGCTGTTATGCGACATAGAGGGTGGAGGCTGCCAGGTAGTTGCCTACGCGGACGACGTAGCACTTATTTTCACGGGAAAATTCCCTCAAACACTATGCGACTTGATGTCAGTCAAGCTACAAAAACTGGTCACCTGGGCCGATGAGTGTGGCCTGGGAGTAAACCCAGCCAAAACGGAACTTGTACTCTTCTCTAGAAAATACAAAATCCCAGCTCTAATACCCCCAAGAATAAAAGACACCGTCCTCTCCTTCAGCGAAAGCGCCAGATACTTGGGTTTCATTCTGGACAGGAAGCTGGACTGGAAAATTAACACGAAAGATAGATGTAGAAAGGCAACAGTTGCACTCTACACTTGCAGCAAAGCGATCGGCCTGAAATGAAGCATGTCGCCATATATCGTCCACTGGCTATACATAGCTATAGTCAGACCGATACTTCTATATGGAATAGCAATATGGTAGCCTGCTTTAACAAAGCAGTCCACAAACAAACATCTCAACAAAACTCAAAGGATGGCCGAAATCTGCATCACAGGTGCTCTTAACACAACACCTGGAGAAGCTCTTGACGACATTCTTAACATACAGCCAATCAGGCAAGTAAGCAAAAATATTGCCACCATGACAGCAATTCGACTGAGAGACTCTAACTCTTGGATAGAATGCTCAACAGGGCACTCCGCCATTCTTAAGGACAACCAAATCGTTCCTTCCAGAACCGACTACTGTATGCCAATAGAGCATATCGAAACTCCTTTTCAAACAACCATTCCACGCAGGGAGGAATGGTCATCACATGCTCCAGGACAAAGTGGGGCCTTATCGTTCTACACAGATGGTTCAAAATTGAACAATCAGGAGCAAAATATAAAGGTCTCTCTTAGGCAACCTGATCATTGCAGCGCCTTCCATGCCGAAATCCTGGCTATAAATGAAGCCTTACAACTCCTTAGGAAATCATAAGTCAATTGACCACAACTAATTCCGTCTCAGTTTCGAACTGCCGCAAATCTCTACATGAGATGGCTGAGCATTTCGACATTTCCCTAATATGGGTACCGAGCCATCAAGACATTACAGGAAACTGTATAGCTGATGAACTAGCCAGACAAGGCACAACAGTACACCTCCTTCCTGATAAGGAGGATACGCGTATGCCACTGGCGACCTGCAAGCTACTACTTCTAGCTCAATTTACAACCGTAAGCGAAGACCGATGGCAAAACACGCACCATTGTCGTGTCGCGAGGCAAACCTTGCCTCACCTGAATAAGACTCGTTCTAGTATTCTATGTAAACTAAGCAGAACAGACTGTTCTGCAGTAGTAAGAGCACTGGGAGGCATCCACGCAACACGGCTGAATGCCCCATACAATGATTTCTGCAGGAGCTGTAGAGACGAAGAAGAAATTGAATCACCCGAACATCTGAAAACCTTTTCTCTCCACTTTAGGTGAACTTGCCTCAATTACACCGCGCAGAATCGCTAAATTTATTCAGTTATCAAACTGGACGCCCTACTGAGTGACATGTCACTACAAAGGTTGAAGGGAACCCTAGATCCGCGGTACCACAATGGGCCCACCTGTGGCCTAAGTGAGTCGTAGAATCGCCAGCCGCTCTAACCTAACCTAACCTAAGTCTTATGAGATATCTCAACCAAACTTATAGAATTTGAATTTAGGTTAGTCTTATATATTCTGTCCAAAATTGGTTCAAATCGGACCACTATATTATATAGCGCCAATAGGAACAAACAATCGAAAATCAAATTTTAATATGAAAAACTTTTTTGTTTTCTGAGATATCTCAACCAACCTAATAGAATATGCATATAACTTGGTTTTATATATCCTGTCCTAAAATGGTTCAAATTGGCCCACTATATAATATAGCTGCTATAGGACTGATCGGGCGAAAATTAAGTCTTAGTAAGAAAAACTTTTTGTTTTATGAGATATCTCAACCAACCTAATAGAATATGCATAGAACTTGGTTTTATATATCCTGTCATAAGTTGGTTCAAATCGGCACAATATATCATATAGCTGCTATATGACTGATCGGGCGTAAATTAAGTCTTAGTAAGAAAAACTTTTTGTTTTATGAGATATCTCAAGCAAAGTAATAAATTATGCATAAACCTTGGTTTTATTTATCCTGTCCAAAGTTGGTTCAAATCGGACCACTATATCATATAGTTGCTATAGAAAATCAAGTCTAAGCATGGAAAAATGTTATATTATATAGTCTTAAATATTCTGACCGAAGTTGGTTCAAATCGGTTTCATATATCATATAGCTGCCATTAAAAAAAGTAGTCGAAAATGTATTACAACGCTCTGCAACAGCATCTAGCGAGCAAAATGTTTTTTAATTAATGCAGTCTTTCCTATTTCCATAGTAAGTACGGGGTCTCCGACAGTCGAGTATGCTCGACTGTAGCACCGCGAGCGAAGCGTGCAGGGGCGGAGCCCCCTAATTTTGGTTATATCTGGCATCTCTAATGTCATTTATGTTCAGTTTGGTTTGGTTTCTAAAAAGTGCATGAAAATTGGACCTCTAGACTTGGCTATATCCGAGCCAGCCGCGGCGGACACAAGCAGGAAATCATATTTAAACATTAATGGCATAAAATTATCCTTCCAATAAATCCAAATTGATGGACACTCAAACGATTTTCTTATGTTTTATTTCGATTCGAAGTTCTATACCTCTAAAAATTCGTCACAAAATTGGATATAATAAAATTTGGGGCTTGAATATGCTTTCGTCTCTAGATTATTACTTTGTAAAGAGGTTTTTTGTTGTAGGAAATATATTTTGTACTATATACTTCACCTTCAAACACAGTGTTATTCGTTCCTGTTTCTGTATATTTTATGACCAAAGTAATCCAGCCCCAAAATTTATAATTTCTGTAGAGGTTTATTCGTGTAAAATCAAAAATTTTTGCAATTGTTTTTGACATTGTAACTTTATCATTAATGCAGAAGGATAGTAAAATATGTTTACCTTTTACATAAAAACCAAGTGGGAAAGGCTATAGTCGAGATCCCGACCATAGGATACCCGTTACTTATTTCAATACATAAGCGATTCAATCCTAATGTCATATTTGCGTTGCCAGAACTAGTTGAGAATTTTAAGCATTCTAATAAGGTTTAACAACATAAAAACTATTGCATACTCTAGGGGGCACCTGTTGCTTCAACAACTTAGGCACGCAATAGCTGCTGTTCTACTTGTCCGATCTTGTTGCGATTCAGTAGGATAATAGATAATAATAATAGATATCGGTTATTACCAAAATATACGAATTATATGAAAAATTGTGGGTGAGGTGGTTTTTCGCGTTTTGCGGGGGTGTAGGGGTTCGTGGCTTGAATTTGAAATAAACTTGATCTGCGTGGGGTCAATAGAAATCTGTGTGCCAAATTTGGTTACTCTATCTCTTATAGTCTCTGAGATCCTTGTGTTTATACAGACGGACGACCGGTTTTTCGCGAATTACGGGCGTGGAAGGATGCGGTTCAAAAATATAAAACAAACTTCACCTGCTCCAACGCCTTTGTGATCTGCGTGTGAAAGTTTGGTTACTCCATCTCTTATGGTCTCCGAGATTTAGGCGCTCACACGGACGGACAGCCGGACATGGCTATATCGACTCGGCTGTTGATGCTGATCAAGAATATATATACTTTATGTGGTCGGAGATGCCTCCTTCTGCCTGTTACGCACATTCCAACGAACACAATATACCAATTTACTTATTTTTTTTAAGTAACGGGTATAAAAATTGTTTCTTTAAGCTGGGTATGGACATAAAAAATAGCTATAAGCTAAATGCTTGAAAATTTAGCGCACAGCTTTTATCCCATGTCCATACACAGCTTTCATAATAAAGAGAAAAATGACAAATAAATTAAATAAGCGTTGCAGAAAATCACAACTAATTTAATTTAACTTATTTTATTATTATCTTATCTCAAGTATATTTTAAAATTTGGACACGGCCACGTTCTCCCACGCAAATGATATCATATAAAATAACAAGAGCCGTTTTAAAGCTACATCCTTGATACTTGGCACTCAAGTCCTGGGGTGTGCTGGAAATTTCATCGAGATCAGTTATTAAACAAAGAATATATTTGGGAAAATTTGATATATGGAGGACATAAAATCACCTGGATCTCAGAGACTATAAGAGCTATAGCTACCAAATTTGGTGGCAATACTGCTATGCTGTGCCTGCAGATCAAGTTTACTTTAAAATTTTGCTACGGCCCCAATACTCCTGAAATCTATCAAAGTTATGTTGACATAATAAAATTTATGTTAAACATGTTATATGAATGTTATGTTAATTAATTTTATGTTAATATACATTCTTCTGTTAATTCAATTGTTCATTAAATTATGTAAATCTATTAATGTTCAATTTGCATATATTTATGTATATTTGATGATTAGTATGTTCAATTTTCTTTAATTTCAACATTTTAAAAGTGTCAATTAAATTAAGCACCTGTAGGAATTCAAGTTTTTAAAGTATTTTTTTAATTAATGGTCATAAAATCTAACTGCCGCGAGGATGTGGGTAGCGAGCATATAACTGTCGAGTGGGTTCGACTGTAGCCCTTTCACACATCACCGCATCACCAACACTTTAACCCTAAAATATGCCAAAAATACTAAATTTCGATTGAAATAATCGACTTTTCATCGAGTTTTTTTCATCTTACACGTGAAATTCTTTTCGTAGTCAAGGGTCTGAGTCTAGCAACGTTGCAGGAAATTTTTCAGTACAAGTTGTTGTTGTGACGTGTAGCACATGTGATCCCTGCAATGCTGCTACTGTGAAGTGATCACTCTAATTGTATTATAAGTTTCTCTCAGCAATATTTTTAGTTTGGCTGCGTTACTTATTGTTTTCATATGAAGAGGCCATCGGTTCCATATGCGAATAGTATGCACAAAAAAGTGTTGTTCCGAACTTGCTAGTTTGTGCCGAATATTGTTTATATTGTGGGTTCTTGTAGACGTACTAAAACTTAAGTTAAAATAGTTTAAATAGTTGAATTTATTGAAACTAGTTTAAGCGTGAATTAAAAAAATCAACTATACTAAACAAACTAAACTCTCTGGCAACCCTGGCTATTTCTGCAAGGCAAAACAAAATTTTCTGGCAACACTAACTATTTTTGCCGCTCAAAAGCTGTCTGCTACAAGGGTTTGCTGCGATATTACATTATTGCTGCTGTCATATTTTAACTCTACTCAATATGTATGTGTAATATTTGATATTTGTTGTTGCATACTTTCGTCGGCGAACTTTAAATTAGCATACGGCTAGCCTGCTACTATTAATATTTTTAAAATGCAAGGAACCCCGACGGACAATACGATCTACGATTGAGACCTCGCTGGACAATAAGTTGCAGAATCTGGCCACGAAGAGCGATGTATGGACCTAAAGATCAACTTAAGCATCGGACGTCTTTAAAAATTGTTCATAAATGAACATACGGTTTTAACAGCTCTCGGGATGCGTAACAGATTTGGGACACAAATCACTTGAAGGGGTCACTACAGTGTAGAATTACCACATGGGTCGCAATCCTGGCGCTCAGAAATAATAGTCTAATGTGTGAGCCTGTATGCTCAAATAAACGCTATTACGTAAGATCATGTAACACAAGAATGAGAGTTAACGGGTCTAATATATTATAACTCTTATCTATACAAATTACGTCATATATTCAATAATTAAAAATGAGACAAACATACTTTACACCATGTCGATTATATCCTAATAGTACATAAGATTACATAGATACAATGAGTAGAAGTAATTCAAGAATATTGTCAACACTATATTGAACTCTGTTTAATACGTACATAAGATATCCTATAAAACCTCATATAAACCCAATAAACGAGACAGTTCTTAAACTAACGCGTGAGTGTTATTAGTTGGGAATTCGCAAGCGTGCTTACACACTAGTTCGAAAGTTGCGACTAACAACGCAACAGAGTTCAAGTGCAGTTTTGCATGCATATGGTACTTCAAACAATTTTGCTTAGTGACTACCACTTCCAGTAGATACTACTTAAGATGCATCGTGGCACAGCTAGGGAAATAAAAAATACAATTCTCCAGCAAACTACGTCCGACTGCAGCGCGGGAGTGGACGAAACCAAAGCAGAACAACAAACAAGCGACGCAGAAGACAGATCTGCGAGAGTTTCAACACTGAGTGACGCAAAAAATAGCGGCGTGGTAATCAGAGCTGAACGAAAGAAGAAGGCGGCGCGGGAACCTGAACCAAGGGTATAAAACAAAACAAAAATATTAAAAATCGAAAATTTTTTTAAAAAAACAAGAAAAAATCATTCATTTTGTTTTATGGTAATAAATATTTTTAAAAATGGCTTACACTCGGGAACAACTGAACGCATTAGGATCAAGTCAGTCCACAATATATGAGCAGTTAAAACGCTGGAAGGAGATACTAGGCCAAGACGAGCATTCTGGTTTGAATTGGACGATAAAAGTTCAAGAACAATAGGAATTGTTCAAAACCCAGTATCAAATCATACAGACAAATGAATGTAAGGCGAATACTCATCAAAAGGATCATATGAAAAAACTCTAACTATCAAAAATAGAATAATGACTAAGTTAAAGAAGAAAACAATTGAGCAATCATTGAATGAGACAATGATAAGCGCAATGAAAGAAAATGAAATGCGAAAGGAAGAATTTTACAGAGCAATTCGCACATTACAAATAACGATGAATGGTAATGGAATAAACTATAAATAGCTTCAAAACGACTATGACGAAATCAAGGAGATTTCGGTAGACTGATGGAACTTTTCAAAGGAATAAGAAAACATGGCCAAGCAACTCCATCACTACGGGATCAATATGAAGAACTCATCGGAGCGGAAAGGGAAAAGATACGATGGCTCACCCAGAACAAACATTAAGAGCAAAAGATAAAATTGAAATCAGTGGCAATACCGGCGTTCTTTGGAGACATTACATCATGGACTAGCTTTTCGGATACGTTCACTCAAATGGTAGACACGTATGTCGATTTGGATACAAAGTCGAAGTTCATACGACTAAAAGGAACTTATAAGAGAAGAAGCGGCTCAATTGATTGGGCACTAACACAACAGCACAGAGAACTACGAAACAGACTTAAGTATTCTAAAGAATAGATACGAAAATTTGAGAAAGCTATTTTAAAACCAGTGGAGCCGCATTTTAGATCTGCCAAACATGAACAGTGAATCTGACAAGAGTGTTCAGAACAACTGCGGACGGCAGTTCGCTCTAGTGACGAAAGCAGCACGAAGGGTGCGAAAGGCAACTAGTCACTGTGGACGGCAGTAAGCTCTATGGACGAAAGCAGAAGGAAGGGTGCGAAAGGCGACTAGAAATATATACAGCTAATATGGAAAATTTGCTATGACTGTCCGATCGGATAGAGTTATATACCGAAAGGTTTAGGTCTAACTTAAAAAATGGCATACCGTGATACGGGGGTGTAAGTGGGAGGGGGAAAACGTAAACGATCGCAGCTAATGGGGCCGTTGGGGAAATTTTATTTTAAAACATATTTTATTTTAAACTAGGGGGCGCCGCCCCCTGCTCGCTTCGCTTGCAGTCTACAGTCGAGCATACTCGACTGTCGGAGACCCCGTACTTACTATGGAAATAATAAAGACTGCAAAAATTAAAAAAAATTTGGCTCGCTTGATGCTGGTGCAGAGCGTTCTAATACATTTTCGACTACATTTTTCGATGACAGCTATATGATATATTAGACCGATTTGAACCAAATTCAGTCAAAATATACAAGACTAACTTAAAAACATATTCTATAAGTTTTGTTAAGACATCTCAAAAAATATAAAATTTTTTCATGCTAAGACTTAATTTTCGCCTGATTGGTTCTATGGCAACTATATGATATAGTCCGATTTGAATCAACTTTGGACAGGATAAATAAAACCAAGTTATATGCATAATTTATTACTTTGGTTGAGATCTCATAAAACAAAAAAAATTTTTTTACTAAGACTTGATTTTCGCCCGATCGGTCCTATGGCAGCTTTATGATGTAGTGGTCCGATTTAAACCAACTTTAGACAGGATATATTAAACCAAGTTTTATGCATATTGTATCAGTTTGGTTGAGATATTTCATAATACAAAAAAGTTTTTCATACTAAAACTTGATTATCGACCGATTGTTCCTATAGGCTATATGATATAGTGGTCCGATCCAAAAAAGAAACAAACTTGACATGCCTGCAATATAGAGGAATATACATACTTAGTTTGGTGTCACTAGCTTTTAAATTGTTCTTATAATTTGGATATGAAATTTCTGTTTTCGATTTGAGGGCGATAAAGGAGGCGTGGCCGAATTTTAAAACAAACTTGATCTGCTTGCAATATAGAGGAACCTACATACCAAGTAAGGTGTCACTAGCTCTTATATTTTTTGAGATCTAGGTGTTCATACACACGTCAGGACAGACGGACGGACGGACATTGCTTTATCGACTCGGCTATTGATGCTGATCAGGAATATATATACTTTATGGGGTCTGCCACGCCTCCTTCTGCCTGTTACGCACATTTTCGTTTAAACAAACATAATAGATCCCTGTACTTTTTTTAAGTACGGGGTTTAAAAATTCTAATCAAAAAACGCGTCGATTGATACCTCAATCACCCAAATCCGATAGCTGGTTCAAAAGATAATTAAATTTATAGTTTTAGTGGACTTCTCAAAATGAAATAAAAAGTCAGTTTGTTTGTTTGCATTAAATCGGTAAAAACCTTAGATGTAAAAATGGGGATCGTTTCCGCTTCAAATATCTACACTCAGAAAAAAAATCAAGATATCCGTACTTAAACAGGCGATTTGCAAGTACAAACGTTCTCAAAAGCTGTGTAAGTTCGGAATTCCTAACACTGAGTACAAAAATCTTAATTCAAGTTCGGTTTTCGCAAGTACGGAAATCTTAAAATGAGATTTTTTCAGGATACTTTAAGTACGTTTTGAGATTAATTCAAGTATGTAAAGCTTCGATACATGCTAGTTTAAGTACACAAAAATCTTAAATTTATCCCAAAACGTACTTGTTTCAAGTACAAAAAATTTGCATAAAAAATTAATTCTAATCTTAAAACATACACTAGTATGTATACTAAAAACAAGGGGGCTCCGCCAACTACTCGCTTCGCTCGCCTACCCCCGGCTCGCTTCGCTCGCGGTGAGGTGCGGCTACAGTCGAGCACGCTCGACAGTAGGATACCCTGAGCCCAGGTACTCTTTTATAAATGTTGATTTTCGACCAATTATTCCAATGGCAGCTATATGATATATGGAACCGATCTGAACCAAATCTGGTCAGAATGTACAAAACCAACATAAATGCATATTCTATCAGTTTGGTTAAGATATCTCAAAAAACAAAAAACTTTTTCATACTAAAACTTGATTTTCGGCAGAGCGACTGTATGACAGCTATATAATATAGTGGGCCGATTTGGACATAATTTGGTCAGGATGTATAATACCACCCCAAATATATATCGAGTGAGATTGGTTGAGATATCTCAAAAATTAAAGACGCTTTTCATACAAAAACTTCATTTTCGATGTATCGTTCCTATGGCAGCTATATGATATAGTTGTCCGATCCAAAAATAAAAACAAACTTGATCTGCGTACGGTATCCAGGAACCTACATACCAAGTTTGAAGTCTCTAGCTCTTATGGTTTCTGAGATCGACGCGTTCAAACAGACGGACAGACAGACGGACATGGCTTAATCGACTCGACTGTTGATCCTGATCAAGAATATATATACTTTTGGGGGTCTGCCACGCCCCCTTCTGCCTGTTACATACATTCTGCCAAATGCATTATACCCTTTTATGCCCATTTTTAATGGGCTCAGGGTATAAAAAGAAAAGTACCAAAGTTAAATACCATTTAATAATGGTGTATTTTCTTGGTTAGCGACCTTTCGAAATAGGTGCTAATTTCACTAGCTATCCAAGCCTAACGTCATATTTGCGTCGCTAGAACCAGTTGAGAATTCTAAGGTTCGACAATGAAAAAGAAATAATCCAAAATGAACTTGATTTAAGCTTGAAACGTTCTCATTTTAAACTTTCTTTCGATCTTGAAAAAAAACTGTTTTAAGTACAAAATAATCTTAAACTAGTTTAGTACAAATAACTCAGTTATTTCTGGAGGCATATTAACGAGACTCACGAATTATATATTTGCCGTGGTATATATTCTGACTAAGTTTGGTTAAAATCGAACTTCTATTTCTAAATTTGAGATCGATTCATACTTAATTTAAGATTTTTAGTACACAGCAATATTAAAATTTTAAGATCAAAACGGTATAAATTCAAGTACGGTCGTACCTAATTTTAGTATGGCATTTTTTCTGAGTGTAGCAATGTTTGTCCTACGACTTTTTGAATTTTCCGCTAGCTTAGCGGGAAAACGCTATTTCCCGCTAAAATTTAAGCCCCCGCAGATACGTACTAAATATCGTTGGAAATGTAATTTAAGGCTTTTGCGTACCTTTAAAATTTTGTTTTAAAGTAGTCAGGTAACAATTTACAGGTAAAATAAGGTTTTTTAGCTTACTTTTTGGCAAATTATGACAAAACGGCTGTAACGATTTTTATTTATTTTCAATATGATGTAAAGTTTCGTTTTTGGTACATGAAACATAAATTTTGGCTGATGGGTTTGAAAGATATTACCTATTAACTGAATATAGACATTTTTGTGTCGATCGAAAATCACGTCTTAGTACGAAAAACTTTTTGGTTTTAAGAGATATTTCAAACAAACTGATAAAATATGCATTTAACTTAGTCTTATAAATCCTGACCAAAGTTGGTTTAAATCGGACCACTATATCATATAGCTGTCATAGGACCGATCGGGCTAAAATAAGGTCTTAGTATGAAAAACTTTTTTGTTTTAAGAGATATTTTGCCCAAATTCATAGAATTGAAAATATAAATTGTTAGAGCCGTTTTGTCATATTTCGCCAAAAATTAATCTGAAAAACCTTATTTTACTTGTACACCAAAAAACTTTTAAAAATACCTTTCCAAAAATATATAGTACATATCTGTAACTTTTTTGGATTGGGGCTTTAAACAAAAATTTTTGAAACGGAAAAATTTACCATCATTACATTTTTTAGCGCGTTGATACAAACAAACAAACAGACAAACAAACTGACTCTTCATTTTATTTTGAGAACAAACATTCCTAGATTTTCGAAAAGGAATAAATCCTCATCATTACATCAAAGGTTTTTAAGCGCTTTGAAACAAACAAACAAAAGTCAAAAGACAAACAAACTAACAGACAAAATGACTTTTCATCTCATTTGGAGAAGTACACTAAAAATATCAAATTAAATTATCTTTTGAACTAGTTGTCGGATTTGGGTGATCGAGGTATCAATCAACTCGTATTTTTGATTAGAATTTATAAAAAATAAAAAATTTTACCAAAAGAACCCAACGGCGATCGTTTAAATTTTGCCCCTCCCACTTACATCTCCGTATCTCATGAACCAGGTGAGTTAGAAAAGGTTCTAGTATGCCAATTTGTAAGTTAGGACTAATCTTTTGATCGGTATATTTTTTTTAGCAAATTTTCCATATTAGCTGTATATCTTGCTAGTCGCCTTCCGCACCCTTCGTCACTAGAGCGAACTGCCGTCCACAGTGATAACAGAAGAATGGCTCATCTGTCGCGTTTTGGTTAACCAAGGTCATTTCTAAAGAAGCAGCACAAACGCTTAAATTACCAAAACAAAAAAGATAACTGAACTATATGGACTCGGAGAAAATTCAGTTGGAGTATCTTAAGCGGTTGTAAAATTGAGAATTCTTCCAAGATCTCCAAGTAACGACAATTTCGAAGCCGATGCAATAGTATTCACAAAGATCGTAAGCGGGGATCTTTTAGCATCAATAGTAACGAAAGTCTTAAAACAAGAGGACACGGTTATAGTTCAATGAACAAAACTGGGATGAATCTTATCTCGAGCAGTAATGATACCAGAAACAAATCGAACACACACAGCGGTAAATGTAGGAATATTATTAAAAGGTGAAGACGTTTCAATTACAAAAACGACAACTGAAGATGAGAGCTGTATTGAACTCTTCAAATTCTCAACACAAACTGAAAAAAATGGTAGGCTCATAGTTAAAAAGCCAGTAGCTAAACATAATGAGTTGGGAGAATCCAGGACACGAGCGTTTCATCATCGCGTCAGAAGCATCAGCACAAACATTACATTTTTAAAAGAATATAACGACAACAATCACACGAAAGACACAAAGAAACTTGGAGACAGAAAATTAAAAAAACAAAAAGTTCTTGCAAAGTTACCAATGTTATTAAAAGAACGGAGATTTTTTCTGCCGGCAAGTTCCCACTATGAAAAAAATGGGAAAGCTAATCTAAAACTAGCTAAGCATCAATTAAAAAGATTAACTGAAGACAGCATACTACGCCTATTATATCCAATGAACTACACCGAGAGTAAACAGAATAAGAAAGTTGGAAATTAATATAAAAAATATGAAAAAACTTTTCGCCAAAAAGGGAAACACAGATACTTGATAACAAAGCCTACTACATGGCCACTGATACGAATTGAATAATGTCACCCAAAAATAAAAGAAAAGTACAAAAAATTATTAGACATATATAACCACACCTGCGATGCAAAGGCAATTGGAAGAGGAAAAAGGCAACGGATATTTCGTGCGAAATGTCAACGCTAAAGCAAAGCATGGACCCAGTTTGTGAGTTCCAACAAGTCACGCCCGAAGACATGTAGGCACAACTACAAAATTTTGCGGCTAGAAGAAGGATGTACTGCCCGCCAAGAGAACAGCTTCTAACCGCACCTCATTAGATCACAACAAATGATGACGTTCAATATCAGTCATAAAATTAAAAAGTGTAAAAATATAAGCAAAAAACTAACATATCTCTTGACAACAACTACGTAATTATGGCCGCCCGCAAAGTAGAAGTAAGCCAAGAATATTGTTAACACTATATTGAACTCTGTCTAATTATTACATAAGATATCCTGTAAAACCTCATACAAACTCAATAAACTTTAGGGATTGGCAAGCGTGCTTACACTCTAGTTTCGAAGTTGCGGCTAACATCGCGACAGAGCTCAAGTGCAAGTTTGCGAGCAAGAATGCTAAACGACAAAATAAATATGGAAAAGGACCTCAGCGAAACGAAACAGCTGGAACGCCAAAAACGAGCAGAGATGTGGTAATCATGGAGGCATATCAGAGAATTCTACACTGTACGCAACAAGGTTGAGCTACCACGAACATAAAAAAACTTTTTTACGCAGTGCCGAATGCCAATTTTTGTGTTTCATACCCTTTAGCCAAAAGTTATGTTTTATATCCCAAAAATCACGAAACTTTACGTATTACAACATATTGAAAATTAAAATATTGTGTCCAATTCGCCAAAATGTAAGCTAAAAAAACCTTTTTTTCACCTGTAAAATGTTACCTGAGTACGTAAGCTAACAAGTTTACGTATAAAAGTCCTTAGAACTACCTTTCAAACGATATATAGAACCTATCGAAATGGCGTTTTCCCGCTAAGCTAGCGTTTTTTTTTTAAGTCGTAGAACAAACATTTCTTGATTATCGAATAAATTCCCCTCATTACATCTGAGCTTCTTTAGCGCTTTGATGCAAACAGACAAACAAACTCACTTTTCATTTCATTTTCAGAAGTTTACTAAAAAATTCAAATTTATTTATCTTTTAAACAGGTAATCGGACTTGGGTAGTCAACCCGTATTTTTAATTAGAATTTTTAAAAATAGGAAATTTTACCAAACGACCCCAACAGCCCCATTAGCTGCAATCATTTAAATATTTTCCGTCCCACTTACACCCTCTTATCTCATGACCCAGGTGAGTTAGAAAAAATATATAATAAAAAATCTCAATCAGACAGTCGTAGCAAATTTTCCATATTAGCTGTATATATTGTCGCCATTCACACCCTTTGTGCTGCTTTTGCCACTAGGGCGAAGTGCCGTCCGCGGTGATGTCTTCAAAAAACTAAATAGCGCAACAAACAGTTTGCGATTTGGTCGATCTAGAGTAACGAAATGAAATAACAAAATTTGATTTATCGCCGATAGAAAATGTTCAATTAGCAAAAGAATGTTATCTTTACATTTTTAATCTATATTGTAAACATATGTAAACACAGCTGTGACAAAAAGCATTTCCCGACTTTTTATACCCTGAGCCCATTAAAAATGGGCAAAAAAGGGTATAATGCATTTGGCAGAATGTATGTAACAGGCAGAAGGGGGCGTGGCAGACCCCCAAAAGTATATATATTCTTGATCAGGATCAACAGTCGAGTCGATTGAGCCATGTCCGTCTGTCTGTCCGTCTGTCTGTCTGTCCGTCTGTCCGTCTGTTTGAACGCGTCGATCTCAGATACCATAAGAGCTAGAGACTTCAAACTTGGTATGTAGGTTCCTGGATACCGTACGCAGATCAAGTTTGTTTTTATTTTTGGATCGGACAACTATATCATATAGCTGCCATAGGAATGATACATCGAAAATTAAGTTTTTGTATGAAAAGCATCTTTAATATCTCAACCAATCTCACACGACATATATTTGGGGTGGTATTATACATCCTGACCAAATTTGGTCAAAATCGGCCCACTATATCATATAGCTGTCATACAGTCGCTCTGCCGAAAATCAACTTTTAGTATGAAAAGGTTTTTTGTTTTTTTTGATATCGTAACCAAACTGATAGAATATGTATCTGGGCTGGTATTATACATCCTGACCAAGTTTGGTCAAAATCGGCCCACTATATCATATAGCTGTCATACAGACGCTCTGCCGAAAATCAAGTTTAAATAAGAAAAAGTTTTTTGTTTTAGAGATATCCTAACCAAATTGATAGAATATGCTATTATGTTGGTTTTGTACATTCTGACCAGATTTGGTTCAGATCTGTTCCATATATCACATAGCTGCCAATGGAATAATTGGTCGAAAATCAACATTTATAAAAGAGTACCTGGGCTCAGGGTATCCTACTGTCGAGCGTGCTCGACTGTAGCCGCACCTCACCGCGAGCGAAGCGAGCCGGGGGTAGGCGAGCGAAGCGAGTAGGGGGCGGAGCCCCCTTGTTTATAGCTGCACACATTGTCGTCAATAATTGACAGATTGGATTGTTGGCAACTTGTTTTTAGTTTTCATTAAAGGCCTCTCTCCAGCAGGCTCGGAACTGCCATTTTCCTGGGGCCTGCTGGAGAGAGGTCTTTAAAGTCAAAGGTATATAATTAATTATAAAAATTGTTTTGTGACCTGTGCATATGTGCTATAATATTAATTTGTGTTTTAAAATGGCAACCTTTGTTACAACCATTTTGTAAGTAAGTCTTAACTTTGGTCGAGTAAAACTAAGTGGGATCGTCGTAGACTACAGTAAATTTGAGTGTATCTTAAAATATGAATCGTTTCCTGTTTAAATTGATCTGCAGCAGTCTGAAGCTGTTGGAAGTGTTGATCATTTCTGTAATTATGTTTAGGCGAAAAACACCGAAAAACACTGAAACTGAAGGTAGAAAATCTTCTATTAAATTTTTCTTATTAACCGAATAATTCGAAATCGCATTTGAGCACCGATTCGGATAAAAATTTTTTATATATAAAACTTGTTTAAGAATAAAAAAAAAAATTTCATTTTAAATTCAAATTATTTTATTTAAAAAAATAAAATTAGAATAATAATTATTTTTTTATGGGCTTTTGCGTCAAATATACAAAAAAAAAAATTTGAAAAATGGTTTGGGTTTTTAGTTCATTACGCTAAATCGGCCAAATCTCGCACTGCGTTATATGTGTAATCTAAAGCGGCACTTAAACGCGATGCACTCGAGTGAATTTAATGAAGTGGCTGCAACCAAAAATGATGAAGTGCCTGAAAAGAAAACGAAGTTTTGGTCTGTAATGGGCCAAGATGAGGTGAAAAATGCCTGTATTGACCTGGTGATCGCTGCAAAAGTTCTGTTGGCTGTACTAGACTTAAAAAGGCTTTAAGACGTTAACGGCTCAAATTTTTAAAGGCTTGGATATGCCCGAATGATATCCAGAAATGTTATGAGTATAGTTGAGGAAAAATACAGCCAAATAAAATGCGAAATAGCCGAAACTTTAAAAAACAGAATCCTCTGAATAAAAATGGATACGGCAACAATATGCAATCGCGGAATTCTTTGTGTAAATGCAGGCCCGTCGAGATGGGGGGGCAGCCAGGGCAAATGCCCCGGGGCCCGGAGGATCTTGGGGGCCCGGCTGCTGGTAGGAAGTTTTTATCAAATAAAAATACTGTAACTACAAAAAAGGAAACATGGGTTTCAAAATAAATTTCTTATATTCATATATATGAGGAGCCCGTGAGCGCGGTCTGTCCCGGGGCCCGTATCGGCTCTCGACGGCCCTGTGTAAATGTCCAACACGAGGTAAAACTCTAGTGACGAAAGCATATTCTAGCCCCAAAATTTCTGATATCCAATTTTGTGACGAACGAAATTAAAATAATACGCATAAAAATTATACGTAAAAATATTAATTATTCAAAACAAAAATTGACAATCTGCACTGTGCGAAAAAAAGGTGAGCTGTTTTGTACATAAAAATAAATTTTTGCGCTGTGCCGAACTTCAATTTTTTTTTAATAAATAATATTTTTATTTAAAACTTATGCGTATTATTTTAATTTTGTTCGACACAAAAATGGATATCAGAAATTATGGGGCTAGAAAATGCTTTCGTCGCTAGAGTTATACCTCTTGTATAGGTTTTTTTGGTGGGATATCAGATATTTTTGCAATTGCTTTTGCTTTTGACATTGTAGCTTTGTCACTAATGCAGGCAAATTCATATCGATACTTAGCATATTGATAGCATGTGTGGACTGAGAGAACAGCTGATGAGTCAATCAGGATAATATATTTAGCAATTTTCCCTGGTGGACTCATACAAATTTCAAACATGGAGACTTACCATTCACCAAAATCGTACATGGTCACTTTGACTAGTCAGTTTGCCTTGTAAACAGCGCCAAATCTTGAAAGGTCAACTAAAATTAAAAAGGAAAGCAAATAAATTTGGACGATGAAGTGATTGTGTTGGTTGCGCCAATTACACTAGGCAACAATTTTCAACTTTTTGTCTATTACACGAGCCAAAACCACTTTTTTGGATAGATTTGGGTCCAAAAACGACGAAAAACATTTTTTTTTTTTTCTATGGCAGATTTTTTTTTTAGAATTTTTTGAAATTTGGCTGTTTTTTTAATGCTTTTTTTTAGAGGTACGCCCACTTTTGTCATCATTACACCCGAATGCCAAAACCGATATTCAAAAGCTTTACTTTTTCGGAATGCCAATGAATATATCTAGAATTCATTTATACAAAGTTTTGGATTTAAACTTATAGTTTAAGAGATATCAATTTTTGAATTAAGAAAATGATGATTTTTTTAAAGCTTTTTTTTTAGCTTTTTTTACTTTAAAATTCGAGGAAAAGTCGAAAAAAATTTATTACATTTTGTCTTTAATTTTATTTGCATAGCTGCATTAATTACGCGTCGTTTAAGATATGTCTTATCAAAATCTGTGGAGAGACGGCGATATAATATTTTTTTGTGCCTAAGCATGTTTTTGTCGACTTTTTTGACTTTCTCGTAGAGTGGCATAACCTTTAGTATGAAAATTTGTTGTGATTTTTGATATATCTTAACCAATCTTACACAATATCAATTTGTTATTATTTTACACATTTTGACCATATTTGGTTCAAATCAGTGTACTATATCGTATAGCTGCCATAGTAACGATCGTTCGAAAATCAAGGTTTAGTATGA